>QGMF01000463.1:0-30239 GCA_007821475.1 Lachnellula arida | reverse complement strand
CTCTCTCTCTCTCTCTACAAGTCCTACCATGTTTTTGTCGTGAGTTCTGCCCTGAGTTCTGCACATACAAAATGGCATCATCCCGTTCCGACGCGCACGCTTCATCTCAACTCTGGTCTGGTCTGGTCTGGTCTGGTTCGGCCGTTTCTGTTTCGTCCCATCCAATTTCGCGTGTTCCCTGAAGAATCGACGATCAATCTTGTTTGGCGACAAACACGAGCTTTTTCCACTGCCGTAGCCCCACTCCGCCCCACTTTCACTCTCCACCAGATCGCCTCCCACCAAACAGATCCCCCAGCTTAGACCTCTTGGCCGTACTCTACGGAGTAGTATTGGAACTTGCCTGATTGGGAACCTGATCGACAGGGGGCTAGCGACTCCTTGCACGTGATAAGGTCTAGATTCATGACAAAGCTGGACTCATCCAACCTCTCCTTTCCAGCAATGGAAGGTCAAAAGTACGAGTCAGTAAATCCCCCTTCTCCTTCCTTCCTCTTCGTATATATATATATATTATTGCTTGTCGAACATACCGTACTTCGTATATTGTGCTTCCATTCGAGGAAGAAACGTTCCTGCCAACAATCTCTGTTTGTTTCCAAATATGCAATAGCAATCCTTCAATCTACTTTCACGTGAGCAATTTAACTCAATCCTCAGCACGATTTCTGCCTTCATTCTCATAATTAATGCCATCTATACGATTTATATCTAAATAATCGCAGGTTTACCGTTGATGTCTCCCAAGGTTTGCAAGTATAAGGTCTCAGTATCTTCAATTTGTTTCTTCTTCATTTCTCAGTGTCGGATCTCGCAGGTATCTGAGCTTGCAAGCAATTTCTCTTCGCCAAGAGGGTTTGATACACAAAACCAACATGTTTTCACTCCTCCTTTATCCAAGTGTATTCCTACTGGCCAACTCCCACCCCAGCCGAGTGTTTACCTGCTTCCGACGAGGCTGAGATGCTTCAGAACGTCGTAGGCGCTACGGGTCGCCGTGGCCGATTTAAGCCGACCTCCCTCGTGGGCATCATTGCACAGTCAACTCTTCATAGATCAGTTTTGTATCACTTATGTTTCTGTTTGGTGTTTCTACTCCGAATTCAGTCTTCTATGTGACCGGTATCGATGCCTTGGAAGCGACGTTGAAGAGCTCAACAAGTTGATTTTTGTGATGGCACCGTGTCCCTGCACCAACTGAATCGTTCTTCCAGGATATTGCCTACATTTTTGCTATGCGTGTTTGCTGTATTGTGGGTTTATCTATTGTCCTTGTGAATGCCTTTACAATAGGTTAGTGCTTGGAGCAGTTTCTCCCACGTCCAAATGTTGGTGGCTTAGGATAGCCATCGTTCATTGGCTCGAAACCAACGACATTTCCTTCGCTGCCACTATGCTGGGCCGAGTTCTGTCAAGCGCTCATCGCCGCCAGCTCCTTCATACTCTACACGTTTCGTTTAGTGCAGATTTCTCCTCGCTGAAGGTCACTCAAGGCCTTTGTCTCTCTGCGAAGTGGTTACCCTGTATAGGTGACACGAATATAAATACCCGCGTACCTCTCGAGCAATAGCCTACAATATACAATATTCTCATCTCCAACCTCTTTATTACAATCACATACACAGTATATCCATCCACTACCAACCACCAATATGTTCGGCACACAGAAAGCTCCTTCCAGGCAAAGCAGAGCCCAAAGTGTTAACAGTGATGATGAATCACCAGACAGCCAGCTTCACAGAGAGATGAATCAGGCTCAAGAATATGATGAAGAGTTTCAGTCCAGCGAGGAAGATAGCAGGCCTACTTCCGACAATAACATTCTCAGTGAAGATCCTTTCGGCAATGAGGATAGCCAGAAATTATTCGAGTCAATTGGTATACCTATTCATCCCAATTCGCTCTGCTATACTGACCTCATCCTCAGACAAGCTTCGAAAGTGCGGTGCGGGTCAAGATCTCGATCTTCCCCAGCTTGTCATTGTCGGCAAGCAATCTGCTGGAAAATCATCTTTGCTGCAAAGCTTGACAGATATTCCCTTCCCGGTCGGCAGCAGGCTCTGCACTCAATTTGCTATGCGTATTGTTTCTCGACGTACTCCACCAGGAAGCAAGGACAAGATATATGCCTCGATAGAATCAGGCGATATTAACCCATTCTCTATTAGAGACGATGACAGTCGTATCAAAGACTTTGGAAGACTGGTCTCGGATTTTACCCTTGAAACGTTTGAAGATCTCATTGAAGATGTAAGCCTTGCCTTTCGTGCAGACATATCAGCTGCTAAGTGTCCCTAGGCCAAAGTAGCTATGGGAATCAAGTCGAATGGTATTTCCGAGAACAGAAACTATTCAAGCAAAGTTTTGAAAATTGAACTCTCTGGTCCCAATCGCTCTCACTTTGGTATTCTCGATCTCCCTGGCGTTTTTAATGCTGAAATTGGTGGCGTTTCTCGACGAGAGAAGGATGGTGTGACAAAGATGGTGACTTCGTATATGAACAAGCCGGAGAACATTATCATGTTAGTACATACCGCACTGCTTTATGTTGTTGACTGATGTATTCAAAGCTGTGTGGCCGATGCATCCGGTGATATTGCAAATGAGAATATTCTCCCCTTGGCAAGAGACATTGACAGCTCAAGGATCGTTGGAGTGTTTACAAAATGTGACAAAGCGGACCCTCCAGCCGATGTATGTTTTTCCATGTCAAGGTGAACACCCATCTAACTTCCGCAGATTGTCAACCATGTAAACAATCCGGATGCTATTGGTGGGAAGCGCCGCAAATGGTACGTGGTTCAAAATCGACCAGCCAGAGCCGGTGTCTCCTACGACCGCGAGCAAGAGGAAGCTGCCCTTTTCAGCCAGGATCCTTGGTTGGATATTCCAGAAGACCAACGGGGTACGGCCATGTTGAAGAAGTACTTGGCAGGTCTTCTTTGCCGACGTATTCGCGATGCTTTCCCCGGAATGCTCAATACGGTCACGAAGCTTCTTGATGCCGAGAAACTTCGTCGAAGAGGCATGGGAGAGTCACGCATTGACCATCTTCACAAGCAAGCCTATCTCATGAAAATCGTGGACACATACCGCACGCTGGCCCTTCAAGCATTGAGGTGTCCGACAGACCTTCAGGATGATGACATGAAACTTCGTGGATTCATCGTAGACGAGAAGCTTGCTTTTGAGAGAAATATGAAGAACAAAGGGCATTTTTACAATTTTCTTGAAATTGGGAAGCCCCAAACAAAGACTCGCCAAGATCCTATAGTAAACCTTGCTAGCGATGAATCAGACTACGATTCCGCGGACAGTGTCTCATTGGATCCCCCACCAAATACATTCCGCGCTCCATCAGTAAGTATCCCCTCCCTCTCATCAACCCAGAACCTAACGAAACAGCCCTACCACCGCCGAGGCGCAGCAGTTCGTCGCGGTGGCCTCTACACACCCTCTCCATCTCCTTCTCCTCTTCGCGAGCAGAAGCCCACACCCGCGGAAACTAAACGTAACCCACTTTACATTGAAATCCGTGCGCAGATCAACACCAATCGCGGCGAAGAGCTCCCAGGTATGCTGAACCCCGCAGTTCTTAAGCCACTCTTGCGGAAACAGACGAGCAAATGGCAGTCCTTGGGTGAGGATTATCTTGAGCGTCTCGTTACTATGACTACGAGTGTTTCGTTGAAGATATTCGAGAAAGCTTGCATGGATGCTGGGACTACGGAGAGGACCAAGGCGGGATTGCAAGAACGTCTATTTACCTTTTCGGAAGACTCCCGGAAAGAAGTCCTGCAGAAAATGCATTTGCTGTGTGAGAAGAACGCAAATATGGCTCTACAAACTGATACCGATGACTTTCTACGCAAAGTCAGACAAGCGCAGATGATGCGCTTCATCAACGCTCTACAACGCTACAAAACATCCAACCCGTCAGCAGCCTTCGTTCGCAGTTTAACAACGGGTGGCTCTGCGCTTGCCACTGGACCAGAGAGTTACGAGAATTGGGCAGTGGTTGATGAGAAGAGTATTGGCAGCTTATTCAACGAAATCCATTACGCGGGAGACCGACGCGAGAACGTTGAAGATGAGATCCACGATCTGCTAAAAGCGTATTACGAACTCGCACTCCGCAATTTCATCTACGACGTCCGCCACAACATCACCGAACCCTTCCTGCAAGACCCTTCTGGACCCCTTCTCGGCTTGTCAACGGATTTTGTGCTTGGCTTGACGGCAGAGGAGGTTGATGTGCTGGGCGGTGAGGATGAGTGTGTCGTTGTGAGTAGAAGGGAGGCGGATGATAAGATTGGGAGGTTGGAGGTGGCGATGCGGATTGCGAGGAGTCCGTTGGGGGAAATTGAGGTTTAGACTAGGTGTTTCATATCCTCCCCCTACATCATTTCTCAAGTTTCTGATGCCAACTTGATTAGACTGTTTACCAAGAGCTATATGGGAATAAGGAGGATCCGAGGATCAAGTAGACACGCAGCAAGTGTTACGGCGTGTGTCATGTGATTGGTTTGAAAGTTAGTTTAGGGTTGTATTAGAATGTGTTTCATAATCATTTCAGGAGTTCTCTAATGTTCAGTACATTTTCGTAGTTCTCACGTATCTCATATATTCTAACATCGCAAACATTCCAGCTTTTTAGGGCTAGCACCCGATTCAAATTCGCAGCATCCCGGGGACTGTAAGGAGGGGCCGTAAGCAGAAGGCAAAATAATGTTTTACACTTCAAAAACAACTAGACTGCGGAAAGACGCAGCGACTAAAGCACCTCTAAGTTCAAAATAGCTCGTCTCTATCGTAAACTTCCTCTAATCCGCGAGTGAGACGACTCATTGATGACCAACCCCAACCTGCAACAACCCAGAACAGAGAAAGACAGTTTACCCATGCATATGTTCAACCGCTGAACGTTAGTAAATTGTTATTTCTCGTTCTACCCACCCATCACGATCTAAGCCATTTATATCTGGCGCCTGTGCTATGCCAACTCGGCAGTACTCTAGTTGACTTCCATCATGACACCGTGGTACTAGTAACAAACAAAAGATTACTGCCGCTGGCACACCTGGTGACCTCTCACCCATGGCAACTCTCCTAATCTGGAGCAGAACTATATCTGAAGGGTACATACTTAACGGTACCTCGCCTTTATACTCATTACTTTCCTCATCTGAGACTACTTCCGAATCATCGCCCTCGTCAATATCGGAATCTTCAACCTCCTCTGGAGTTACATCGAAGTCGAGAACCAATTGATCTGCTGCCGTGGGTCTTCTGATACCACCGGTTGTGGATGCACTTTGATGGTATACTACAGGATGCCAAAAAGTATTTATACAAGGCGAAGTTATTCCCCGCCATTCATTGAGTGGCAATACAAGTCCACGAAGTCGTAGTTGGCCATTCATCACTTCACCGAATGGATCCCCATTCATGGTCTGGACCTCACAGCCCAGTATCTCCGCTACACCACCGCCGTCTATGTCGCTATTCCAAAGCCTCGGCATATACAGCTGAAAGTCGGGATTGATACTAAGTCCCCAATAGAAGTTCATATCTAGCGCAGCCCAACTCCACGAAGGCGCCCTGTATTTGACTGGCGTTTCACCTCGACCGTTCACAGCCCAGATCAAGCCATGATGTATATTCTCCAGCCAAATCCCCGCTTTGTACGAGAAGGTCGTCTGGCGCTGAACTTCCTTCGCCATTCCTGCGATTGCGGCAAGTCTATCAGACTCGAACGTCAAAAGCCGCGTGCAGTAAATCTCAAGTAGTCTGTACCATCGCTGGATGGGCTGATAATATTTCTTGTAATTAGGGTATCTGAGAAAAATTGGATCTTGGAAACCAGAATCGGGCTTGAGAAAAAAGCGTTTGATGGACTGCATCGCGTCGGTGTCAGTGTAACCTTGCGGCGTCACGTCTGTCTCGGCGAATCTGGATCGCTGACACTCGAAGACGAGTTCTGCAGAGGTGTAGTGGAGTGTCCGAGGTGACAGAACGTCTTCTTGCAAGGTCCAACCACGAACGTTGAGTGGCGTTTGCTCTGAATCCGGCCCCTGGGCTTTCACATCATTGGATATGTAGACATGGCTGGAACTAGTGCCATCCCTTGCGGTGAAAGGTACCTTTATTGGTATCATTGGCAGTCTAGTGTTATCCAAAAAGCTTTCGTGGTCACCAAATGCAAGATCGGATGCAATAGTCAGAACCGATTTTGAATAATAGTCTTGCATTTGCCTTGACTCGTCCCGCCAGTCTTGACTGGAATCTTGCAAAATGCACAACGAATCAATCCAGAGATATCGATATCCAAGTCGCTGCGTGATGATAACAGCATCCAGGAATGTCTTCGGGAGCTCTGAAATAGCTATACCATTAGTCCTCTGCTGAAGGGTCGTGGTTTCGGTAACATATCTCGCGGTGCGGCCCCAACAGTGACTCAGAGCTACCCAGACCCCTTCTAAACCTCTGGTCTCCAACAGTCTGACCTGCTTTGAATTCACGTCCACTCCTACGTCCAGGACTCGAGTAGGTAGCCTTGCGGTGGCATCATGCGGACACGACGAGCTATGGTTACTTAGGCAATTATTTACCCATTTTGTTGACAAGTCAAAGCAAGCTTGTGAGTTCGCCGATGGTTGCGCCACTCTCCCACTAATAAGATTCGCAACAGCAGGTTCAGAACCTGTTAAAGTTAGAGTCTTTACAATCAATTCTCTTCTAGTTATACAAACCTTCTTCAGCGGATATGCTAAGAATGACGCTCCATCGAGAATTTTCTTCGTGAAACAGGATAGTTGCACTACCTCTATACTCCTCTGCGGGACCTTCATACCAGTTCCACAGATTACAATGGATTGCACCTCCTTGTATGCCTAGTTCGCTGGAACTTTTAGGTGCCTTGGACCAGATGAGACGGCATAGCTCGCAGCCATTGTTTGCTGACAGTGCCAAGGCTTGAGAAGTTGGTTGGTGTTTTGCCCCTCCATTTTCGGCCCCATTTTCGGGATAGGGAGGACGGTTTGCGTCGTGAAAGTCTATTGATTGGCAGATTGAACAAAGCATGGTGATTAGACAATCACTTGGTGTTATGCGCAGAAGCAGTTGGTTTAAAGACGAAGTTGTTGATATGTAAATTGCAAGTGAAATTGAATGAGAATAATGAAGCACAGGTGAAACTTTTCCTCTTAATTATTAGGTGGTGCGAAATATGCTTGCCACGCTCTGCCTTGCTATTCGCTCGACTGTCCTGCAGTCAGAAATACTAATAAAGCAATGCATTTTGTTCATTACAAGCTGAACATCTACTACACTATTTCCAAACCATGCTTGGTTGACAATTATGAGCTATGGTATAAGTAATAGCTCGTTTTTGAATCATAAAATGAGTTAAAGAAGTTCAAGTAGCCGCCAAGTACTTCGCTGTCTCATAGCAAATCTTGCATCAGCCAGCTTCCAAAAGGCAACGACTAAATCACTTTTAGTCACTCTAGCAGTGCCGCTTGACTCCTTGCTCCATGAATCATTTTACAAATATATATTACGTCAAATGACGAAAATCGCACCCAAAAAGTTATATATAACTTAAACCGCACTCTCGACTAGTTTAGGCTTAGGAGGGGGCGGATATGTGGGGCCTTAGGCCCACATATAAATCATATGGATCTCATACTCATAATAGAATACCCCGAAGGCAATACACCTGTAGATAAAAGACGTGGCTTGAGCAGATGATTCCGAAACTTTATATACAAGCTTTCTATTCTGCCCCAAAAACACTACTTCTATATACAAAGGCATTTTCAAATTATCCACCACCAATCATACTATACATCCAAGGTATTTCACCCAAGTTGCAGAAAATAACACTTAGCACTCCTAGTAACAATCAATCTGTCGAGTCTGTTTGAATCAGCATCTGCCATACACGTCCTTTCTATTGACCGGGTTGAAGGAACTTACAGGTTGAGATTGGTCCGCTCCCAGTGTTATGATACCATCCAAAAAGTCCTTAAAGTTGCCATTATCCCAGTCACCTACGTTGCCAGACGGGTACGGCGTCGTTGTATCTGTACTATCCCATTTACGATTCCCCACCGCTATGCTAACAATCCAATCTTGCCAATCTGGCGTTTCCACAGGCCCCCCTACTCTAGGCCGGAGCTTCCTGATGGAGCTGCTGGGTCTTGCCCGTGTAAATTCGACACTGACATTCTTGCCCAATGCAGAATCGCTGGAAGGGATATTCGCAGTGCCGCCCCATTTCAATTTGAAGTCTTTACTGGCAAGCAGCTTGTTCGAGGATTCTGTGGAGGCATCTGTGGTATTCAGCTGCACGTATAGAGGTGACTTATCATCCTTCGATACTTGGAAGATGTGGAGATTGCATTCGCCTTTCTGGTATGGAGGCGCTTGCGTACTTGTTGGAACTAATAACTCGGAGGTTGTTTTTGTCACAGACTGAGCTGTTGTGGTGACTGGCTTGGGAGCTCCGGTGCTAACAGCAATATGTGTTGATGTAATTTGGCAGGTATAAGTCGTAGAGGAGTCCGAGCCAACTATACTTCCGACGCCAGCTATCCAGTCACCATTGCAGGCACAGCCTATAGTGGCTGGGATGTCGATTGTATACCCGGACGCGGTTGATTTGAGAGCAGAGTAAGTAGATAAGCTACATGATGTGATGACGGGAGCTGTGTTATGAACAGAGGACGTAATGATAGCCATGATGCCGGAAGATGAGGTAGCCCTATTATTGGATTTCGCTTGTGTTGTTGTCTTTGATGCTCCGGACTTCTGGTCACTAGCGGTGGTTGTATTAGATTGCAATAAAACATGCTTTGGACTCGGGCTATGAATTGGACAAAACGATGAGCGAGTCGTTGAGATGATCTTGTGGATTTTGTAGCATTGCCGGAAGCAGTTTGCGAACCAGATGATGAAGTAGGCTTTGTCGCTGTACTTGTCATTAATGTTGCATTTGTGCTAGTGACCTTGCTACTTACGGTCCGGCTGACAGACGCGTACGTTTTGTTAGCGGACCAAGTGATATAAGGGTCGGTCGTATCAGCTCTTAGGTCGGAGAGAATACTCTGCTGCGCGTTCTAAAACGATGCACCCCTGCCAGAATCATAGACAGGTGTTACTAAATATGCTGCTGGTCCTGAAGTTCTTGAAGTCGAGGATCCATTTAGGGAAGCTGGGCAAGCAGTCATAGTTGATGACATTATATTCGAGCGAGCCTTGGTCCAAAGTAATTATTACGGCGATTGTATTACCGGAAATAGTAACATGCTACGAGTAGGAGCTATGTCTCATAGAAAGGATTAAAAGAATTGATTTTAGATACGTAAATTTCTATATTATTTTTGTTTTTAATAGTAAACATTGGTTTATAGATATCTTATTAAGCTATATACTTATAAAAGAGTACCGAAGCGAGACCGATCCGGTACTTGACCTAGAAGTAAAAACTGTGGATACATCGGTCCACTTGTACGTAAGATTCTTACTATAATTAGACTCTATTCCACTTATTGAGGCTATTTAAAGGCCTGGATGTCACTGCTTTGAAGTAATAAACTTACCTCCAATTACCTTATTACCCACTATGGGCTGCATAGAAAGGTACAAATCCCATAAGAATAAGACCCGAAAGTTTGGTGTAGAATCTTTGTACTGTTGCCCTAATATACGTGAGGCGATTATATATGGGGTAGTTATTCATAGATTCCGGATTTCCAACCACTTCACCTCCAGCATGCTCCTCTACTGCGGCTTAAAATAAACACACTCCATATTATTTCCCTCCAAATCCGTGATGAATGAAGCATAGTAATCCGGTCCATACTGCGGTCTTAGTCCCGGAGGCCCATTGCAAGTCGCACCCGCCTTCCTACCCAACCATCCATTCAGCCTCACCTCCTTTAATCTAGATAAACTTACGACAGGACATCATAACTCACAAAGAAGCTGCATGAAACTCCTTCACCATCTCCTCACTCTCCCCGGAAAACGCCGTATGCACCGGCGGCACCTTCTGTCCCTTGCTGGAAACAAGCCAGAAATCGCTCCTGGAGCCAGGAACCCCGAAGCCGACGGAGCCGGGGAATTCCATGGCTACTTTGTAGTTGAGTGGAGCGAGAGCTGTGCTGTAGAAAGCTTTGGCAGCGTCTAAATCGGCGACATTGAGGCTGGTGTGTGCGATGGGCATGTTAAAGTTGGTGTTGAGGTGGGGAATTGACTCGAGTATATCTTGCTTGATGTGTAGATAAAGTAGATGAAGAGGATTGATGTGATGTGATATAAGGTGAGGTGAGGTGAGGTGAGGATTAAATATTGACAATAGGGTGTTTCGCGACAATATATAACTTGAACGCGCTGTCACGTGGATTGATTTCACGCGGAACAGCGTTCTCTAACCAACCAATTACTGGTCCTCGGACTTTGGAAGTGCACCGTACTCCGCGCCCTGAAAAGCTAGTTGATCTTCTTATGGTTAAAGAAAATGCCTCAAAGAACGCATAACATTTTGGGCGAATAATAGAAGGAGAACAAAGCCTTCGTTCGGTGTGAGTCAGAACGAAGTGGGATTTGCTTTGGGATCACCGCACGGGAACACTAGAGCCGGTCTGACAATTGCAAGGGCTGGTTAGGATACACGTTCGCGGCACAGAGGAAGCAGAAGAAGCAGAAAAGCCAAACATAAGACGGAATAATCTCACCACTTGGTACATAATAAAGAAGACAAAGGTGCAAGGGTGAACTATACTTCAACTATTTGCACATGTTGATGCACAATTCCGCCGAGACAGATTGAGGCATTCGTGCCATTGTTTGTGTATTTCTAATACAAGACCATTGCAAAGTGCACTTTCCCTTATACGCCAGTATGTTTGATGCTATAGCAATGGGAGTCCGAAAGCATTTCGGAAAACGCTGACTATAGGCTATTCAAGCCGCTCTCCGAGCATTCGTGCTCATGAGTGTGATTTTCTTCGCCTTTTTCTTCTTTCCTTGCTGCCCTCCACTTCCACTCACAGGTCCACCTAGTCCCACCTTCTCATTCCCCTGGCCGCTCAACGAAGTTGCTTGAACCTGCGCAATGAGTTCATTCTCGGCAAGTAATTCTTGCTCCCAAGAATGTAACCACCCATCATCACCATCGTTCTCCGGTTGCTGGGGTGGAAAGTCTGGGGATGCTGGCGCAATCACCGTAGTTCCCCACACCGTCCTTGGGGCACTCGGGCTCGTAGAAGGGGATGCGAGAGATGCGAATGAAGACCCTTGACGAGTAGCCCACGGTGGAGATGCGTTTGTAGCATCAAGTGATGAAGAAGCCAAGGGATGGAAGTCGTCCTCGGAGAAGTTTTCTGTAGGCATAATCGGTCGTTTCCTTCTCGCAGTCGCCCAGCGTGCCTCATCTTCCGCTTTCTCGGCTCTTAATCTATCCTTTTCTTCTCGATTCTCTTTGTCTCTATTTCGCTTCCTTCTTTTCTCGATCTCTGGTAGAAACTGTTCTAAAATTTCAGGGGCAACAACATCGGTCCAATTACATTCAAGGAAGCCCACCTCACAGCCATAGGGAAGGTGGGAAAGGTATTTCGTTCGTTTTCGTAATTCATCATCCATTATGTGACCTGTAGAAACGCGCTCAACGCGTGGAAGAAGGGTTGAAGGGAAAGACGCAAAGTTGCCAAAAGCAGATTTTAAGATTCGGATATCAAGGGGCGCAAGATAGTAGTGGAGTAAACCTTGGTAGAAAAAGTACGGATCATCGGGGCGATGAGCTTCATTTGAAGCATGTTGGTACAGGGGTTTGAGAGGCAGATTCTGTTGAGCGGCAGTTTGCTGTTCAGAAGAATCGGAGGCTGGAGTCGGCAAAATGGGCAGGTTAAGACCCGACTGCGAGGAGTTCTGGATGAAGTACATCTCGGGCACGTCCTCCATTGGTTTGAACTGAATGGGTTGTCGCTTTGGTTTCTTCTCTGCCGGTTGTTTGGGCATCAATGGTGGATCGCCGACTCCTCGTACATTGTCTTTTGCAGCGTTGACGGCATTGACTGCTTTTCTCGTCCACTCGGGCTCTTCGCCAAACATCAGCTCATCCTCGTTCTCTTGGCGTTTCAGTTCCTCAATCTCATTATCGTACTGTTCCAACATATACCCCTCACTGCCTTTCATAATCCGAGCATAATCGGTGACTTCTGCAGCAAAATACCAAGGAATATCTTCCGCCTTGCCGAGCGCATCAGCCCCATCCCGCGGAAGAGCGAGAGTGCTTCCCGGCTGCCTCATCACAAGTCTTAGCACAACATCGTCTCCCTCCCGTGGCGAAGCCCCTTCTTGTCCCGTGTACCACCTCACAGGTTTCGTATCCGAAATATACACTGAATCCCAACAAATCGGGCATTTCTTCCAGCGCGCCTTCTTTTCTGGGAGCGGATTTGTGTCGTCGGTAGAATGCATGTAGCGGATAAGGCAAGGCAAACAGAAAATATGACCGCATTTTGCCATTCTTGGTGCAACAGGATGCGAGAGGCAAATTGGACATGATGCTTCCTGAGATACTGAAGAGGCAAGAATTTGCAGGACATCATTCCAGTCAAGGTGCTGATCGGCATTGACGGCTTGCGGTTTATAATCACCGTAGGGTTTCACAATGAAGCGGTAGTTGGCATGTATATATCTGTTTGGATTAGATGAGCCAATTTGGGAGATCGAGTACGACGCACCTTGCCTTATCGCTCGAATGGTGGCCGGACCCAATACCATAGATGTTTCCTCTTCGTGTTCCGCGAGCAATGGTGTTTCGGTAATCTTGAGGTCGAGGAGGTAGAGTGAAATTCATAAGATGGGTAATAGAAGTTTGACCCCTGCGGCTGTTGGCATTTCTCATGGCACCCTGCTTGCCGTTAGTACCAGCCGTAGTTTCGGGTTGGTATTTCTCACAGATTCCGCCATCTCGTCGTCGTTTCCAAGTCTTGGCTTTGTGAAGTTCTTGTGGTGCTTCTTGCGGACCTGGTTGTTCCGGGCAGATGTGTGGATAGGACTGGACTGGTGGCCAGAACGTCTAGAGCTCGAATCAAATGCAGGAGAAGTGACCTGGGTTTGGTGTTGTTGAAGAGGCAAATGGGACGAGATATTGAGTGATTTCCCACCAGATGTTGACGCGTTTGGGGGAGCAGAAGTCATTGTCGTGAGCTGGGTTGACGGGTGCTTCGCTGGACAAAAGACAACCGAATTTGGGAGTTGGCACTCTTCTACAGGCGCATCTAGTGAAACAACAGTCGAATGTGTTGGATATATTCACAAGGAGTGTAGGTGGCGGGACTGAGTCGAGTCGTGGGTACTTTCTGGATAGTAGAGTTGATGTTGATAGTAAGTAGCCCAGGTGGCGGCGTAACGTCGAAGAACTGAATGAAAGAGAAACGCCTGATCGACCAAATTGCCAGCCCCCGCCAAGGTTGAGAAGTGGCAGAGCAGTACCTACGTTTAGGTGGTTAGATAATTGCAAAGCAGACGCCAGATGGCGCTGGATATTGATATGGAGAGAGGAGAGGAGAGGGAGTGAGTGAGTGAGTGGAGTGGGGTTAGGAGTCACCTCGTTGTCTGGCGGGGCGGAATATCCGTTCGGTACAGTAGCCGGCAAACACCACTAATGCAGTTTATCCGTCATTACCTAGGTACAGTACAAGGCAAGAAGTTGCCAGTACTTCACCGGCTTGAGTACTATTCTGTTTGATATTGCTTGCTTGGTCCCTGGCAATGAAACTATAAATTTATATTATTAATTGGAAGAATGTTTTTGATCTTGCTTTATAATTGATATAGGTTACTTCAAAACTAAAGTTTGTAATATAAATAAACACAGTCGGCAAATACTTGGTAACACCTAGGTATATTTCGCAGATGCGTGCGTGCACTAGTCATCCGCTGGCTCGGGCGCCGGCCGGGTCCATAATTTTGGGAATACTCACTCAGAAAGCTGCCTTGCTCTCAATACTGTACTGTACCTCAATACTCATGCGACAGACAACAACACGCGCTGCTTCTACCAACATCGCAACCTCTCAAGTCTTCATCAGTACTCGTACATCGCCTAGACGCGTATTTTGATACTAGCTGAATGTACTCCTTCTCCAAAAAGCACTCATCCATCCTACCTCGACAACTCTGCGCCGCGCAGCCTCAAGAACCAGAACGAGAACGCGGCTAGTTTGGAATAACCTCAACCTCACCCCATCCTCCCCACGCCGGCATGATGAACGGCCGTCATCTGCCGGCAGGGCAAGTCATGCCGCCAGATATGGGCAGGAGGAGGCCGTATAACCAGAACCAGAATCACCATCACACCAACCACAATCAGCAACCTTATCCTTCAGGTCCTGGGCCGCACATGTACAATCCATATGCGAATCCGTACAACGCCAATTTCTATCCGCAACAACAGCAAATGCCCCCCAATACCACAATACCGGTATGCCTCACCAGCAGTACGGTCCATATCCTCCATATATTCATTCTCCGCCTCCACCCCCGATGCAACATTTCCCCCGTCCACCAATTCCCCAACAACAGTCATATCCTCCTCCGCGGCCGCAACAATCGCCAGTTGTCGCAAGCTCATATCAAGGGCCGCCTCCTCCACAGACCCCTTCCTCTACCCAATCGACGCACACCGCTCCTAGACCTATGACCCCCCCAACACCCCAGCCAGCTCTGAGTGCGACACCTGCATCACCCCAAGCACCTACATCACCTCCTCAAGCACCTCAACCTCCACCCCCACGCCAGCCTTTTCGAGCACCAGTAAGTCTATCCTTGGTAGATTTTTGCGTAGCATACTAATTCGAGCTTAGTTACCTTGGTTTTCGAGACCTGACCTTCCATGGCCGACCAAGCGATCTAGAAGAAGACGGAAACCTACGTCAGAGCTTTCAGCAGAGGCTGTGAAGCTCCCTCAGAACCAACTAGGGACGACGTTGAAGACCGAAGAAACCTCGGCCGAACTATCAGACACTGCGATTCATCGTCCCGAGACTCCATCTACAAATCACCCCCCATCCGAAGGGACCAGCTCAACCACCCCCACAACTCCGTCCTCGATACAACAGACGTCCACTACAGCTGCGGGGGATATCACACCCGTGGCGGCGAAGCCAACAAAGAAGCCTACCGTTCCCGCCGTACCAATCATCTCTGCATTGCCGAAATCTGCACCTCGAGATACATCAAAGCAAGCTACCGACAAGGCTTCCGAAGGAGTCCAATCAGACCCAGCGGTGGGAATCACACATGAGGATACCCAAGCTGGGGATAATCAAGGTCCAACAGAGGAGACCGCGGTGGAATCTCCCAAAGCTTGGAAAACCCCAAAGCTTTGGACTGGTCTTTTCAACGCCAATGCTTCTGCAACTGCACCTTCCACAAGTGGATCAGGCGTTGAAGCTGTCTCTGGAAACTCCAAGTCCAATGCGGAATCTCTGGCTGAGGCATTACGGTCTTTCAATGCTGTGTCTAATAATGCCAAAGTATCTTTCTTGGAGCCCCGAGGTTTGGTCAACACTGGCAACATGTGCTATATGAATTCTGTAAGTATTCAAGCTATCATTATTTTTAGTCCCGTCTAACGGCTTCTAGGTATTGCAAGTTCTCGTTTTCTGTGATCCCTTCTTTACATTTCTCAACCAGGTGGGGAAGCAGACAACATATAGTTTTAAGAGCGAAACTCCGCTGATTGATGCAATGTAAGTCTGACCCTCTGCCTTGTGAAATCAATTCTGACAATCCATTTAGGATCATGTTCATGCGAGAATTTTCCATCATTGACTCTGCAACCTCAGTCGAGCAATTGAAGCTGCGACTGAAAGAGGGAGAACTTGAACAATATGGCGAGCCATTCACCCCCGATTTCGTCTACGATGTCATTAAGAGATTGCCGAGATTCTCGAGCATGAGAGTAAGTAACCCAAACGTCTGTTTCTGTTGAATGTTCGACTAATGTTTGTCCAGCGAGGTCATCAACAAGATGCCGAGGAGTTCCTTGGCTTTCTACTTGAAGGACTTCATGATGAATGCGTACAAGTTATGCGAGCTAGTACATCGAATACGACTTCAGCTATTGCAACCCCCAGCAACGGCCCATCGTCTCCTACGAGCGATACTACCAGTATTGCAGGATCAGTTTCGGGCAAGGAAAATGGTTGGCTGGAAGTTGGCCCAAAACAAAAGGCTGCTATTACTAGGTCTTCTGGTACCATTGTCACTGGTTCTCCTATTACCAAGATATTCGGCGGCAACCTCAGATCTGAACTTCGAGTTCCTGGTCTAAAAGACTCCGTCACCCTCGAGCCATACCAGCCTTTGCAGCTTGACATTGGCGCACCCAATGTCAACAATATCATTGATGCATTGAAGGGTCTCACCCGATCCGAGGCATTGCACGGAGACTTCAAATCACCCAAGGGACCTAACGTAACTGCTACGAAGCAAGTGTTCATCGAGACATTACCACCTGTTCTCATTCTGCATTTGAAGCGATTCCAATACGACAACGCGGGTGGAACACAGAAGATATGGAAGAAGGTGGGCTACCCCTTGGAGCTTGAGATCCCCAAAGAGGTCTTTCCACGACAGAAACGAGGCGTCTACGCTCATGGTGGGCTCCCCAAATATCGCCTGATTGCGGTAGTTTATCACCACGGCAAGAATGCAAGTGGCGGTCATTATACGGTGGATGTTAGAAGGCAAGATGGGCGCGAGTGGATCAGACTTGATGATACAGTGATCAGAAGAGTCAGGAGTGAGGATGTTGCTGAGGGTGGAAGTGAGGAGGATCCAAAGGTACTCGCCGCTGCACTGGAAGCCCACAAGAAGGACACTCCATCGTCAGGCAACATGTTCTCCTCAATCAATGATGAAGAAGAGTCGACTCCAAACGACGGGTGGAAGCAGGCAAGTGGGCCAGGTAAGAAGTGGTCGAATGTGGTCAATGGCACCTCTGCGTCGACGCCCAAGGCCAAGAGCGAGAAATTCTCGGTCAAGGACAACAAGGTTGCTTACCTGTTGTTCTATCAAAAGATATGAATGGTTGGAGGAGACGTGTGAGTTGACTGAGTTGATGAAGGAATTGACGGGTCGATGCTCCCAGGAGTGTGGATTAAGAGTTCGTGCTGCCCGCATCCATGCCGCATTTTGGAGGGAAGTAGGATCGAAGCGGCTTGTACACTTGGTGGGTTTGCTGCTACATTGTTTGCATGGCGAAAAGCGCAGAGACACTTAGGAAAGATGCGATGTTCATAAAAGCGGTAGATTGGTGGCAAGCTGTAGTGTATGATAGTTGGTTGTGTCTGCCTGCTATCTATCTAATGATAGCGAGACAGCCTTGACAAATAAAAGTGAGGCTTGCAAGCTGTTTGCAATTGCAATTGTATTGCCTGTGCCATGATATCAGGAATGTACACCAGAGGAGGGCATTTGCATTCTACTAGGTAGTAAATCGACCTCCTGAGTAGGCTACGCTAATAGGTAATTGAGCGATGTGATTTGCCAGTTCATGTCGCGTCGCGTTTCCCAAATTACAGCAACGCGGCTAAATTTCGCATCTGAACACAGGGACAGGTCAACAAAGAGATGAAATTTCCCGAATCCTCATCCTCATCCCATCACTCCGGTCTTTACCATCCTCACCTCACGCCACGCCACGAATTGACGCATCAGATGCATCGCCATGCGCATGAATACCTAGATATACCTATACACACGACTTTATAATTGATCCAACTTCTTTTTCTATTATTTCTTTTTTAATTCAGCTCTTGTAATAACGTCACTACTCTCTTCCTTTACCCTTAGTCCAATTCAAAATGTCTGGACGATACTCTTTACGGCAGACTCCCAAGTAATACCTCCGTTGCATCGCAGAATACTGTATTCACACATTGTTCATTTACTTATAAATTCTACAGAAAGACCGACCACCTTGGCCTCGTGCAGACCCCTGGTACACGTCGCCCATACCGTCGCAAGTCCCAATTCCCCGAAGACTACGACGACGAATCTAGCTCTGCGACAGACAATTCCTCCCAGAAAACCCCCTCGACACAGACCCTGCGACGCAAGAAAAGTATGGTTGAGAAGGCGACCACGAACGGATTTGCGCTGGATGGTTCAGTCGACAGTAATGGGTCGCCACCAAATGGACACGTTTTGAATGGCAACGGTGTGAAGGCTAGTGGAATTGCGCTGAACGGTGCGCTCGACAGCACCACCAATAGGTTGGCAACCAATGGACACACTGTGAACGGCAATGGTGTGACGACAAATGGCTCTGCAAAGGCAAAGGCTGAGGCCATCGACGGCTGGGTGGTTGGAACAGACCCCAAGATCGACTCTAATGGACATTTCGACTTCGGGGGGTCTTTCGGTGTCACAGCGATGATGGCTGGATTCCCATTGCTCATGTATTATATGTGGATTGGTGCGACGTATTACGGGGGCAAGTTTCCCACACCAGAGCCGGGCCAGAGCTATACGGAGTTCTTTCAACATCTGGGAAACTTGGTCTACGAAGGAGCATACCCGTCACTATTCGCGTGGGAAATCTACTGGGCATTCTTCATCTTCGAAGGTGCTTGCTATTGCCTCCTCCCCGGAGTTTACACCTACGGCAAGCCTCTGGCGCACGAAGGAGGGAAGCAATTGAAATACTACTGCTCGGCGGTATGGTCTTTTTACACCACGATTGTGCTTGGGGGAGTCCTACACTACACCGGGCTCTTCCCACTGTACACCATCATCGATGAGTTCGGACCCCTGATGTCTGTTGCAATCTGCTCCGGGTACTTGGTAGCCATTATTGCATATTTCTCAGCTCTGGCTCGTGGCGCCCAGCATCGCATGACGGGCTACCCGCTTTATGACTTCTTTATGGGCGCGGAGCTGAACCCTCGCATGTTTGGCATCTTGGATTTCAAGATGTTCTTCGAGGTGCGCCTTCCTTGGTATATTCTCTTTGGACTTACCTGTGGGACGGCTGCTCGTCAATATGAGCAGTTTGGATATGTCACCGCCGAAGTTTGCTTCTTGGTCATGGCCCACTTTTTGTATGCCAATGCTTGCTCCAAGGGTGAAGAATGTATCACTACGACTTGGTAAGAAACACCATCTGACTTCCCGCAACAACTGCTAACTTGTTCAGGGATATGTATTATGAGAAATGGGGATTCATGCTCATCTTCTGGAACTTGGCTGGTGTTCCTCTGAGCTACTGCCACTGCACCCTCTACCTTGCTAACCATGCACCTTCCACCTACCACTGGGGTCCCTATGTCATGGTCCCTCTTTTCATTTCGTATCTGTTCATGTACTGGATCTGGGATACGACCAACTCGCAAAAGAACCGATTTAGAGCCCAAGAACGTGGAACTCTAGTCGAGCGCAAGACATTCCCTCAACTTCCATGGCAAACTGTCAAGAATCCTCGCACTATCAAGACTAAGACTGGTGACTCTATCCTCGTTGATGGCTGGTATGGCTACGCTCGCAAGATCCACTACACCTGTGACTTGTACTTTGCGCTCACCTGGGGTCTTGTTACCGGTTTCAACAGCCCCTTCCCATGGTTTTATCCTGTATTCTTTGCATCCATGATAGTGCATAGGGCGTATAGAGATATCCAGAGGTGCAAGATCAAGTATGGTGAGAGCTGGGACGAATACACGAAGCTGGTGCCTTATCTGTTTATTCCTGTGAGTTTCCCTTTTCAAAACATGAATCATCGCTAACATGGCTTAGTATGTAATCTAGACATCAGGATGTTGAGAATGGGAAGCTGGGGGATACGAGATGAGGATTGTTGTAAAGTTGTCTGGTACATTGCCGTAGCGATTTCGTGGCGATGGTTTCTCTTGTATATATTTACGTTACGCCAGTACCTGCAATCCTAATACACTTCTAATACTCAAGCCTCTTTATCTTGATATCAACACGTTTTTAAGTGCGCCAGTATTCGAGTTCCTATGTTGATTACTAAGAACACTTATCTTTCAATCTGTCTGGGCGGTGACGTTTGGCTCGAGTGAATCGGGCAATTCACTTTCTCAAGTTCTAATTCTAAGCGGGAAAAGGGAATTTGAGATTTTGGAGTCCTTATTAACCTCTGTCTTCTTCCACTAATCCAAAGAACGTTTCCTCATCATCCAACGTCCGCAACCCATTCGTTGTGCATCGCCAGCATCAATCTCCCAGCCTCCCAGCCTCCATCAGAAAATCGAGGGTACCTCAATACTTGGGTTCCTGGCATACATCCTCACCCTCGAACCATTAACGCCGCCCTACCGACGCCGCGTTCTCCTCCCACAACCACTCCTATCTTGAAACCTCGCCGCGCAATTGTCAAAATCCCCAACTTCCATATTCACCACACTTCCAACATCTCCGAACTCCAACACCACCGGCTAGCCCTACGATGACACCTAGCCCTGAGAAGGGCGAAGTTGCTGGCCGCGAGCTCTTTGATCCAGACCCGGAGTTCTTCGTTGCGAAGCTCGCAATTAAAAACCCGTGGATCAAGAGGTGCCGTCTTTCTGACTTCGCGCTTGTGGCCTTTGCGGTTTTATTGGAAGAAGGCTATTTGACCACAAAGGAGGTCTCTTGGTTTGAGGGGGCTTACACTTATGGGAGTAGTAAGCTTAAAATTCGCAAAGACCATCACACCAAAGGAAGCAAACCTGTTCCTGGACCTGGCGGTGAGTTAGTCCATAATTCCCAGGCCTTTGTTTCTGCGTGCTCTGAAATAAAAACTTACTAATAGATTTTTGTTCTTAGGCACTGTTTTGAAACCGGAGGATGTTAGCGCCTACAACTGTTACACTCGCAAAGTTGTCGGGAAATTCACCGTGGGCAAATTCTCCAAGGAATCTGGATACCAAGACTGGCTGGCAAAGTTGAAGCAAGGTGCTAAGGTTCGGAACAGTGATACTGAGCAGACTGATGTTGAGAAGCTCAACCAATCTGACGTGGATTTCGTTAAGTGCAAGAAGGAAGATGATCGTGCCGATTTACGCCTCACCACAGGATATAAGAAAACGCTTAAAACACTCAAGGAATATAAGGAGATCGAAGACGCGCGGACAGCCTGGCCAGATCGGTCCAAGGAGATACTCAAGGAAGTCAGGGACGAAAGGGCTGCTGAAATTCGGCGTCTGGAGAACGAAAAGTCCGTTTACTCTAGCCCAAGCAACGTCCAGATGGAGACCAAGGATGCTCAGAAAGGCAAGACACCAAGCCAAGATGAGTTGAATGCTTCCCAAGAGCGCACGAGAGTTGATGAAGACGCATCTTCTCAACCTGCCATAGTTGAAGATGAAGACGCCTCCGATGAAGAATCTGGCGATGAAGAATCCGGCGATGAAGACTCTGTCACTAAAGAATCTGTCACTAAAGAATCTGTCGCTGCCGGAGTTAAGCTGCGTGAAGACACCGATGCGCTGACAGACGATATTCTCAGTCAATTCGATAAGTTTATGAAGCATGTTGAATCTATTGATAACGAGGTCGATCAAGCGTACCACTTGAAAAAACTGACAGATGGTCTCCGTAAGCGTGGCCTGGTCGTGGAGAATATCGAGGGCCACGAGGAGGATCAAGACGACGCGGAGTCTATCGAGCCTGGAGGGGCCAGCTCGAGCCCTCGAGGAAGGAAGAGGCCGAGACGTGGTTGATTAAGGAAAGCGGATATGCAATTCAGATACTTCATGTTGTGATGTGGCAGACGGCTTGCATATCACTTGAGATGGATGGAGGAGATGAGTCACGGGCCTGTATGTGATGGTGTACGAATAGTGGAAGGCTATGAAAAGGCAGATTTGGATTGGATATCAAACAAGCTTTTCGAAACTTGATTTTGATTCTGAGCATACAGATTCTTCTGTTGCTTTCACTTGTCTATTCGGCGTTAGTGTGGCTTCAGTGCAGCTGCCAGCAGCAGCATTCTAGCTCCTAGATAGAGAATGACCAGTTCCTAAAATTGAAGTACTTGACATCCTTGATGGTGTTGTCGTTCTGAAAGAAGCCTAGAGCTGGTGGGGATGCTTGGCAAGACCCAGCCAAGACTGTGGGGTTTCGATCGCCGGGTATTATAGTGAAGTGGATGATTTTGGATCTCTACCTCCGTAGATATTGAGCACTTCGCTCCTTACTCAATCCCCTGATACTTCAATGATCTACCGAAGAACGGTATATATTCCAGATGATTAGCCCTTCTTCATTTGTAGGCGTTCCAAGGCCATTGAAGGATTGTGGCTTTTGGCTAGCGATCTGCATTTGCGTCATGGCGCTGAGCCCCTGACAAGGCTACGACTTGGAAGTTACGAATGAGGAATATTAAAATTGGGAAGTACCTGCCAGTGATTTCTTATTTGAAAATCTAGAGAATGTTGAAATCAATTCATCCTATAACCACCTAGTTTAATCCACTTTATTCTACACTGGCTATCTAATGTAAGTTACGAAATCCGTTTCTTCGCCGTCTACACAAAAAGCAGCCTCAAAGTCGAGTCCTTTCAAATGATTCAACGGGCTGTGACTGTGCGTTAGGGATTCACACGATGCCAGTTTCAAATCAATTCCGAAAGCGAAGAAAAGGGTTCACAGAGGGGCATTTCTTCAACCATCTCCCAGGTCCAATCGCCTGGCTAAATACACTGCATACCCGATGTTCAGCTCATTTGTTCAAGCGCTTACTTCTAAAACAGCCTCCCCGCATAAACGTTACACTCATACAAGTTGCCCACCCGACCTTTACCTCCCCGCCGTCTTTCGAGATCGCAAATATAAAGATCACCTCGCAATTGCCATGACGAGCGTCCAGGAGCTACCCAAGAATGAGATAACGGCGCGCAAGGGCACAGGTTTTCCAGAGCCGCTCAGCGAAGGTATGAATACCTGCTCCTGCTCCTGCTTCGTACACGGCGGTTAACACGAGGAAGATCGTAACACCACTCTACCACACCCAGACGCAGACACGTCGAAGAATGCCACCCTTGAAGCTGAAGATGTCCCTACCCGTCGAACTCGCAGTCGGCATATTTCCTTCTTTGGCAAACATCATTCGCACCATTCGCGCCACAAGGGCGATGCAGAAGAGGACTGTGTTGGACCTAAGCACACTGATACGAATGGAACGGAAGGGGAACATCATTCAAAGTTGACAGAAAAGGACGTGGAAGATGGTACAGAGGGATCCGCAGAGGAAGGTCCTCTGCAGAACGGAGCAGTAAACAGAGACGAGCAAGGATATCGGAATGGAGAAAGGAAGAAAGGGGTGCTGCGAAAGTCGAATCTGCATAAAGTTTGAGGGCTTACTGCGGAGTTGTAACATTGGGTTTGGAGCGTGGAGTTTGCATGGAATGGTCTGCTTTTAGCGTCATGGGATGAGGAAACAGGATTGCGTACAAGGAAGTAATCATCAATTATTTGGTATCATGGATTCTTATGCCACCTCTAGCTCCCCCTATATGTCGTGAAGCTATATGGACCCAGCAGCAACGGCACATGGAAATGCTCTCCCTCCTTCACCAAGAATGTCAACTCCACCGTGGGAAAGAATGTATTGCCAGCACCGTAGTAGGACCCGGTATCGAACTGCAACTTCCAGACACTCGATCCAGCGGGGCAGGCTGGTGTCGCCGTCTGCTGCGCGTATTGTCCAATCATCCAGTGCAGAGTGGCTGTAACGCCTTGATGGCTGTTGACGAATGAGCCCTCTCCCCCACGGGAGCCTTGTGTGTTTTTCCATAGCAAGATACGACCGTCGGCGTTTGTTGTGCAGTTGAATACGATATTTGGGATTGCGGTGCAGATCAGGTTGACTGATATCTCGGGTGCTGGACGGCCGGTCGTGGTATCGAGGACATGGCAGGTAATTGGGTCTCTGACAGGAGTCGTCATCTTGTTCGGGGGGTATGAGATGGTCGGGTTCAGTCGAGGTAGTTGAAAGGATGGGGTTTGGGCTTGACCCCGTTTATAGGGCGCGGGCGCGGGCGCGTTGAGGGGTAATCTGGAGAGTCAAAAGGGGCAAGTGGCAGGCACTGGGGTTTACTTACTTGAAGGCCGACTGCACTTGCTTGGGATGAGAATCGAAAGTTCGAGGAGTGAGATTGAGGCGTTATAAAGCTGTTGGTAAAGTTGTTGGTGGTGAAAGAAGTAGAGAGTTGGAATATCTAAAGCGCAAGTCGGAGGTCGCCGTTCAGCCTTGCCAAGGCTTTGTACTGTACTGTATCTGCTTGGAGATGTCAACGAGCTGTAAATCAGCTGCGTAGAAATGTGATGATTAATAGCTGCAATACAGGGATATCTTACTCTTGTTCTTATCGAATTCTCATCTTGCATTACCAGTCTTATAGCTGGATAGGTATGTTTATACGATTAATCACTCGTCTCACTTTAACTTCGAATCGTCAGCCTCGAGCTTCTATTCATTTACGACCCACATTAACCAATGAGATCCCTTTCAGCCAGGAAATTGTTTTACTTTAGCAAAACCAGCATTACCTAGGTAATTCGTCTCTAAGGTAAGGTATGCTGCCAAATAAGTTATGCCTTCATTCGAATTGTGTATTCCACCGATTTCTAATAAATTCCAAGTCTTGAAAGTCGAGTCACATATCTGGCCAATCATAGTACGCTATGTACAAGTAAGTAGACGTTACGTGACGTTGAATCTTGGCATGGTGGCGGAGAGAAGGCGGGCGAACATCATATTTCGCCTTTCTCTAAATCATCCCTCCCCTCCCCTCCCCTCCCCGCCTCCAGACCAGACTCTCTTCCTCATATCGCAAATATGTCTACTGCCGTCGTAAACACCGACGATGACCAGCTCGAGCCCACTCTCCAATCTATTCTCGATCAAAAGACGTTGAGATGGATCTTTGTTGGAGGCAAAGGAGGTGTGGGAAAGACAACGACCTCTTGTTCTCTTGCTATCCAGCTGGCCAAAGTCCGCCGTTCTGTCCTCCTTATCTCGACCGATCCCGCCCACAATCTCTCAGATGCCTTCTCGCAGAAGTTTGGCAAGGAAGCTAGACTCATCGATGGCTTCACGAATCTCAGCGCCATGGAGATTGATCCTAATGGCAGTATACAAGAATTGATGGGTCAAGCGGAAGAAGGTGAAGGACCCGCAGCTGGCATGGGGGGGATGATGCAAGATTTGGCATTTGCTGTACGTCGTCCAAAGCCCGCAGAAATCAGATTCTAATGGAAACAGATTCCTGGTATCGACGAAGCCATGTCCTTTGCAGAAGTCCTCAAGCAGGTCAAATCCCTCTCCTACGAAACCATCATCTTCGACACCGCTCCGACCGGTCATACCCTCCGATTCCTCCAATTCCCCACCGTTCTCGAAAAGGCACTCGCGAAGATCTCCCAACTCTCGTCACAATTTGGACCCATGCTGAATGGTCTTCTTGGTGCAAATGGCTCTCTTCCAAACGGTGCAAACTTGGGCGAAATGATGGAGAAGCTGGAAGGGCTACGGGAAACCATCGGCGAAGTAAACACACAATTCAAGGATGAGAATCTCACCACCTTTGTCTGCGTCTGCATACCTGAATTCCTTTCCCTCTACGAGACCGAGCGAATGATTCAAGAGTTGGCAAGCTACAACATCGATACACACTGCATTGTCGTTAATCAGCTGCTGTTTCCTATTGCGGGCAGCAACTGTGAGCAGTGTAATTCGCGGCGGAAGATGCAGAAGAAGTACTTGGAGCAAATCGAGGAGTTGTATGACGAGTTCAACGTGGTCAAGATGCCGTTACTTGTGGAGGAGGTCAGAGGGAAGGAGAGGTTGGAGAAATTCAGTGAGATGCTGATTACACCGTATGTGCCACCGGCTGGGGGACTATAGACTGTAGATAGACGTGCGAATTGAGAGATACCCAAGGCCTGGTGCAGATATATTTGTGATGAAGTTTCTCTGGGCATCTAATGAAGTTGCTTAATACGGCTTGTACCTTGCTTTCATGTTTGCTGCTGCTCCAGTCGTTTTTGTCCTGCGATCCAACCTATCCTGAATTTAACTTCATTCATACCACATTCTAAATGCTGGGAAGGTAGCTTAGTAGACATCCAAACCTCATCTACATTGCTTTACATACTGGGTCAATCAGGGTAGTTTGTCTCTAGGGATACATCTTTAGCGTTTAAACTTGAGGTCCTTTCCTGACCAGTGTTATGAATTGATCATTATGTATACACCCTGTCATTGAAGGGTTACAGTACTGCAAATTTATATCCCACAAATTCTAAGAAAGCCGCGAACTCTAGGAGTGTCGCAAATTCGGCAGTACTAGTACTATTAATATATATGCTTCAAATTTTATATCATATGCGGCAAATTCTATATGCGCGTGCCCTTTTCCATGCGCGTGCGGGTTTCCATCTATAATTCTTACCCTTGACCTAGGATAGGAGACTATGTTGCTGTAATCAACTACTTCTATAATCCCCCTCAACTGTGACACCGGGTCATAGAGTTAGAACCGATGGTCCTTATACGTCTGGACTACAGCCAAGTCAAGGGCCTGCCGCAGCGTCGCTGCCTGCCCCTACTGTTCCAAGTCAGACTTCAGAACCAAATTCAGAACAGCTAACTGTACCTATCAATCCGTAACCCTAGTAGCCAGCTATATCAAACACGCTGGTGAAGAATCCATTGACTTCAAATAGTTCTCCAAATAATATCCCTCCAGCAATGAACAATCCGGCGAATAGTTCTCCGGATTCGAACACCAATCATCCGCCTAATAATCTACAACCAAAATTTCCTCCGACGGATGTTCTGGGGCTGGGATATTTGCACTGTGACGCTGCAAACTCAGTATAAGGTAAGACAGCAGCAAAAGTTCCAATATATGACGGCTGTATCGGCGATATACTTCGAATATGGCCGCTGCATGTACGACGGATATGTGGACTTTGTACTGAGTACTGCACGAACGTAGGAAGATTTGTCTTTTTTGAGGATCAGATCTTGTGCCTGAGACGTAGGCATAGCAAATTCTTATGACGTCGATAAGTCTCACAAGATGTAGATGTAGGACAGCTGGCTAACCATGCCGTCCACTATGCCATCTTGCTCTACCGCTATCCTTACTGACTAGCAGAGGCGCTACGGCAATACTTATAGTCTTCCAGGGATGTTCTCTTGATCCGCAAACCTGCTGCAGATCTTAATTGTCACTCAGCTTGTAAATACCGGACAAACTCAACAGAATCGGAATGCGCTATCGAGTTACTGTAACCTCGAGCTGGACACAGCATACTCGACTAGCTACATCAACAGATATGGTCCATCCACAAGCAATCTTATCAGAATAGAGTTTTGATCGACAGATCTAAGAAATATCTCCACATGGAGGCTGGCGTAATACGCTATGCATTGGTTTGAGACGGCGAAATGCGCTTGATACGGCACGGACCGTCTAGGATATTATTCTTTAAATGTACGCAGTACGTCTCCGCATTTCAGCTTGCTTACTTTAAGCCTTGCAGATCGTCAATACTTCTAGCGTTGCTTCACAAAGCTAATCACATCTATGCTGGAAGATCGTCAATGCTTGAAACTAAGACTAATAGGTGCTAGAATAAGTTGGCATTGCTACCTCTATACGACATTATATTATGAAATCCTGCTAGCAGACACGTCTGGTGCGCCCTATGATTACATAGCCATTTGCAAAGCAAATATATAAGTCTTCTCTATTCCTCTAAAAGTTCAGTCCTGCATCCTATCATCCTATCAGCAACACGGCTTTTTGAACACTTCTTCACTCTCAATACTACTATTTGAACTCTCCAACATGCAATACCAATTTCTCCTCGGTACCTTCCTAGCCCTTGCCTCAAGCACAATAGCAATACCCTCCGCTCAACTATCCCCTGTCGCACAATGCTGGTCTACCTGTTCTACTAGCTGTGTTTTCAGTGGCAACCTACGTGGTGGTTTCTGCTCAGACGATGCAACATGCACTTGCCTTACTGGTATCAAGGAACGCTCCCCTGATCCAGCACCCCAGTCCGCCCAGTGCTGGGAATCATGCTCTACAGACTGCGAAGCTGCTGGAAATCTTCGCGGTGGGCTTTGCTCAACAGATGGGACCTGCACTTGTCTTGCCGGCATCAAGGCACGGGAAGCAGCGCCAGTACCACAGGCTGTTGCGTGCTGGGAATCATGCTCTACCAACTGCGAAGCTGCTGGGAATATTCAAGGTGGAATTTGCTCTGATGCAGGGTATGAACTTTAGTAATCTGTTATTGTTTTGAGCTAACATTTATAGCGCTTGCACTTGCCTCACAGCTTTTTGAATAAAGTCCTATCTTTAATTGCTAGGAAGCTGCCGGGTGCTAAAGCCTGCTCTGGGTTATGTAGTATTTAAATAGGAAGAGAGACTATTCGATATTAATGCGCGATTAAGTAATGATTTGATTTTATCATTGATAGTTTAGTAATAAAGTATGCATTCTTAATAATATGAGGGATTCTGGAATTTAGATTAAGGATATTAGAAAGAATAAATTATACGGTAACAAAACTCAACCACCTATTTTATCTCATGCTTTGAGTATATCTATAAGGTGCATTGTATGCTAATGATAACTCCAGCTACCAACCTGTATGCGCAAGGGCTAACCACGTAGTGATAATTTCCATCCGCCAAACTGAGTAGTATCGGGGAGTTATCCGCTCTTCATCTACCTCGGGCTGCTATTAGAAAACAAACTCTTCTCAACCTCGTTATGGTCTATATAACCTTGAGTATCCGCAACGGAAACACTTTTTGGTGACTCCTCTACAGAATTGCCCTCTGCCATGGCAGCGGCAGCGTCCTGAGGTGTAAGACTTCCGGCCAGCTGCTGATTTGCTTCTCCCCCCCACCTGCTTGGTTGCCACGAGCACCTTCTCCCTCTCTATCCGCTTGTTGACCGGAAGACACTTCCTTGCTGATAGCACACTTCTTCGAAACCGCAGGGATTGGTGGGCCAGGTGCGGAAGAGTTGTTATTTCCGCTTCTGATGAAATTTAACTTGATCTTGATCCCTGGCTTGGGTGCTGTAATCGCGTCTTAGCTGGTCGGCTTCTTCTTTGTACTAGAAGCTTCACCAACTACAGGGGAGGGTGCCTGCGTAGTAGCTTCTTCGTCAAATTCTCGCAAGGCCTGAGCCATTGATACCTTTGTTATGCTATATACGTTGCAAAGACCTTGTAGAACTACGTGTTTCATACTATCGTAGTCGATTAGTGAAATAACTATAGCTTTTCCAGCGGCTTTTGCTTGCGGTGAGGCTTCTTTGGGATCAGAATTCGTATTATCAGATGGCGGACCAGCAATTGTTCTATTCTTCTGCTTTTTTCCAGCAGAACCTTCTGCTTCATTATCACCCGACCTCCGCTGCTTGTTTGTAGACGGGTTTTCGGTAGCGGTTCCAATAGTAGCATCATTGCTCTTCTGCATCTCTTCTTCTAGCTCTCGAGCTATATTCTCAGCAGTATTATCTGTTTGAGCTATAGCGCTCTCTCCACTGGGATTTGGAAGCTCTAGGGGCTGTTTCCTATCGCGAACTACTTGACCAGCACTTAGTGCAGGCTCGTTGTTCTGAACGAAGGGGAGTGGATTATCACGATGCTGGTTGTATTATTAGGCCTCCTAGTCGGTGGTTTCTTCCAGACGACTATCTATCCCCAGTCGCCCCAAAGGATTCTTAATATACGCACGTAGAATATCTTAGTTTATTTCTATCTAGAAGATCTTATTAACTAGTAGATCTTTAAGTAAGTATCTTATCTTTTAATTACTAAACTTTTATTTAATATATTATATAGCTACTAAAAACTTTACTAGCCTACTTTAGAAAACTATAATCTAATAACTAAAATTTAATCTAAGATTAAAAAGTTATTACTTTTAAGCTTTAAGAGATAAGTAGTAGCGCAAATTTATATAAGCTTATTTTAGTTTATAATAAACTATAATATAGACTAAAACTATATAGAAGCTTGCTAGCCTACCTCTAGCTTTCGTGGTAAGTTGACCATAATGACCGGTTGCCCCATACTAATCTCCCCCTGACCGGACCGGGGGGTGGGCACGGGCCAGTTGACCATAAGAACTTGACCATAACGACCGTTTCCCCCAGATCTGCACTATGCGTCTCGA
>QGMF01000462.1:0-30306 GCA_007821475.1 Lachnellula arida | reverse complement strand
GAGCATCTCGAAATGGCTCAACCCCCACCAGACCTGAAAATCCCCTCTTCAACCACCACAGTCAACATCCGCATAATCGACACCACAAGCCGCATCTCCGGCATCCCCCTTAGCGCTTTCGTATCTCCAGCAATAAAAGGCCACACACACATCACCGCAGCCCCCGCCTTCTCCTTCCTGGTCGAGCACCCCTCAAACCGCAAGCTGCTCTTCGATCTCGGCGTCCGGAAAGACAAGGAGAATCTCGCTCCCAAGATCGTTGACCGTCTCAGGCATGGACGTTGGGATGTAGAAGTGAAGCAGGGCGTGAGAGAGCAATTAGAAGTTCATGGTGTGAGTGGTAAAGATGTCGAGGGCATTGTGTGGAGCCATTGGCATTGGGACCATACCGGCGACCCCTCAACCTTTGATCCTCACACCGCGCTCATCGTAGGACCCGGTTTCAAAGACGCATTCACGCCAGGCTACCCAGCTAATGAAGAATCCCCTATCCGCGAAAGCGACTACAAAAACCGAGAACTCCGCGAGATTTCTTTCGACCAAGGTTTGAAGATTGGACGTTTTAATGCTTTTGATTATTTCGGCGACGGGTCATTTTATTTACTGGATAGTCCGGGCCATGCTATTGGACATATCTGTGGACTTGCTCGCGTCACCGCGAATACGTTTATTTTCATGGGAGGTGATGCATGCCATCATGCTGGAGAATTCCGACCTTCGCAATACCTACCTGTTCCCTCGTCCATCTCACCCAACCCTCTCAGCCTCGGCAGCAGCACTCCTTGTCCTGGCTCTCTGTTTGAGGATCTGTATAGAGATGGTGATGACAAAAAGCCGTTTTATGTTATTGCGAAAGGAGAGGGCGGTGTAGCGCATAATGCTGATGAAGCCGAGAGGACGATTGGGAAGGTTATTGAGGCAGACGCAAGGGATGAGGTGTTAGTTGTTATGGCGCATGATGCTACTTTGTTGGATGTTGTGGATTTCTTCCCGAAGTATGCGAATGATTTTAAAGAGAAGGGATGGGTGGAGAAGGGGAGATGGTTATTCTTGAAAGATTTTGCGGAGGCTGTACAGAACTAATGAAATACTGGTGGTATTTGCTGTGTACTCACGAAAGATATTTGATGTCAGACTGTCAGTACCCAGAATCTATTTTGTCTAACATGAGTAATGGCAATTGATACGCCAGAAAGAGAGTGGGGGGAGGCAGGTATGTCTCCAGAGAATGGTGTTTCCCCCTTTCCCCTTTTGACCAGAGTTGGGCACTGGGCGCCCGGGTACTACCCCTTGCCTTTGACATCCAAACCCCAGAGCTCAGTGGGATAGATTCATGCGCGGCAAAAGGGCAAGAGCAGCTTGCGCCCAACCGCATCTCAATACTCCAAGCTTGCAACTGAAGCTCAGCAGTGGTTCAAAGTCGAACAAATATGTCTACGGTGCGTAGCGTCTGGCTCAGTGGCTTACTATATGCGTGAAGGTTGCCCCGGTACGGCGATATATACAGTATAGCGAGCGACAGCTGCCGTCCAACTGCAAAACTGTTGTTTGCTGATTATTTGTTCTTCTCTACAGGCAACGATAAAAATCATGTGCAGTCTGACCGGATTGGTCAGGCAAATACTGGTATGCGGTGTCAGCGTGTCAATATGCAGGCAGATTTATGTGGCGGTTTTTGCACACGGAGCCTTAACACGGGGGCCTTATAAACAGATGCCAGCCTGGTTCTGTCTGAAAAGCCTTTGATTTCTCCATAATTTGACCTCGTTCTAGGTAACAAATCTCCTCTGACATCTACTCGAATTGTCCAGAATGAGTAACGCTATCGGCCGGATTACCGCAGCATTGGCTTCGGTGCACAATGAGAATGCAGTGTCCCTGGCGAATCTCAACTTCGACTTCACCCTCGTGAAGCTAGAGGCTCCGGCGGAGTTTCAAGGGGTGGGTCGCATGATTTCGAAGCACCGAAAAACAACAGCGGAAGAAGGCTTGGTCCATAAAACTGCACAAAAGCTTGGGGCTCTTTTTGCCTCCAAGATCCCCTCAACATCGGAGCTCTACAAGGCATATGGGACCCGTGTTTCAGAGATATGCAAATCGGAATCCGCGAATCCTCGCCCCAATGTTACGGATGGGATCTTCGCTAGTTATGTGGGTGCAGATTGCACAAGCATATGGGCAGCTGTCACTTCGAGTGAAGAGGCGATTGGTGTCCATCTTCTTGCTTGCATGCTTGCTCGAATGTGGAATGGCACAGAAGCGACTTCAGTTTGGGATGAGATGGTCACCAAAAGGAAGCTAGAAATTGCCCAAAAGGTTGAGGATTCTGCGTACCCTTCCAAGTTTGATAGGGAAGTCCTCGCCGCGCATCAAGATATATCTCGCGAAGAGCTCGCGAGCTGGGACGCCAGTGCACGTTCATGGATCCAGTGTGCAGACCAAGCGAAGGCAAGGGAGCAGAAGCAGCTCATGCTCATGCTTGACAATATCAACATCCCGATCAATAGCGAGCGAGACCTATATTCCAGTGTTGTGTCAGCTTGGACGACAGCTCTTGTTGCGATGAACACCCTCTTGAAAGGAATACCGCAGCAGATTCAAGATGGTGCAGCTCTTCTGGGAATATCTTCGTGGCATCTTTTTCCTGACCTAGAGGTGTTGGGCACTAAACCAGTGGAAGTCAGCCAAAAGGATGAACTATTTCAAACGACTGCATTACTTACTCTCGGACTTCAATTTGCCAGCAAATCCTCAAACAATGTATCCTGGTCTCTTCCACTTGCTCGCATGAAATATTACGGTGATCCCGTTCATTCACAGCGTACTCTTGGCCATGATACTTCCAGGATAACAATGGACCAGTTTGGGTTTGTCGTGCTAGGCGCCATTTTTGCAGGCTGGGGGGAATATGGCCAAACTGCAGATACTGGAATCACTTGGCTCTCAAGGGTCTTACGATTGATCAGTGAAGAAGGACGTGGGGGGGGGTTTCAAGGAAAACGAGTTCAAATTTGGCCTCACTCAAGGGGAGAAATGGTTGAGCTGGATCTCGGACATCAGCAAAACCTTTTCAGCTACCTCTGGGACAGAACGCCAAGTATCACTGCAGCTTGTAGGTCTGGGCCGCCGTCGGAGCGAATCACTCTGTCCCAGCAAGACCTCCTGTCCATTGCCATTGTTTGGATTAGCAGATCCTCTTATTCTACTGCGACTTGTCTCCAATAAGAATGTGAGGCTTCGATTACTTCGCTTAATTGCTCGCAATCATGGCTTCACGAATTCAACTCATATCATACGATATTGTGTAACTCCAGGTGTCTCATACGAGTACGCTAGTGTGAAGCCTATAACCTCAACCGATGCCGCCATACACATGGGCTTGAAAATTCGTTTGCCAAAATCCGAAAGGGCTGTTGGCAAGTTTGGGCGATGGTTGGTAATTTTCAAAGCAAAGCAATCCGTTACTCCATTAGTCAACGCTTGGCAAAATGCCGGCTGTTTTTGTTCACCAAAATGCTCTTTCGAATGTCCCTGTCTTAAAATAGCCAGAGAGTGCTCATCTACCTGCCATCCTGGTGCCATGAACCGCTTAAAAGAATGCGGTAAGAGAAATAGCGAGCAAATACTACTCCTCACTTCACGAGCATCCCACTACGAAAGTCTAGGAGAGTTTTGCTTCCCGATTTGTGAAGTTGATAGAAGCTTGAATGTCGATAAGCAAGAGAGGGACTCGAATGTGGTCGTGAAAGAGAGAGAGAGAGTTCTCACAAAAGAGAGAGTCCCTAAAGAAAACATAGTCCTCAAGGAAGAGGGGGCCCTGCCTTTGCGGATTGGGAAAAGCAGCGGGGCATCTTTTGAAGCCGGAGTAGCTACCCTTTCGGAGACCATCCCAGGTACGCCTTTCGAAAATCTTGCAAGCCTCAAATTAGTTATCGGCGACCATCACACCTCTGGTATCTACAAATATATAGAGCAAGGCTCTGGACAAAGTATCCCTGACTCGGAATCTTCCTACGTTAAACCAGAATTTATGGAAAAAGCTCTGGCTTCGGGGAAACTACTGCCTGGACCTCTCACAGATTGGCTCGACACTTTTGAAATGGATCCTTTGGACCGTGGCGGAACAACAAAACCACCCGCCGACATTTTTCAGGATACGACCAGGGGTGATAAAACAGTACAACCAGATGATGGTTTGCCTAAAAATGCGAGAATGAAGCCCAAGGTTCAACTTCATCATAGTGGCAAAAGTCAAGTGGGCTTGTCCGAAAATGAGCCCCAGGTCCAGAACGATGTCGACCTGTTACAATTAAGACGCTCGTACCCTCACTATAAGGATTTTCTCGTAGCTTGCTCTTTCGCTGCAGAAGTTTATAAAGATATACCAGGGGCTACAATCTCAACTACAATTGCTTCCCAGCCATTATGGGAATCAAAATGGTTTTCTCATGAGTTTTCTCTGAAGAAGCGAGAAGCAACGGCGAAGCGAGGACTTCACAACTATGCGAGAATATTTGCTTGCATAGCAATGTTCGACACGGGAATGTATAATCTCGATCCAGTAGGCCTGAGTACTGTGTTCGCACTCTCATCAGGGAACTCGATCTATGTAGCGGCGCCCGTCATGGACGATCCAGCTGCTGTAAGCACAGAGGGTCGCGTACGCCACATGGTAGGAAACGTCGGTCGCCCGGGTTTATCATTCCTCATACCCCCCGCTGGGGTTAAAACTCGCAGGGTTGAGAACGACCGCTGGATGTCTATAAACCATGCTCCTTTTGATGGGAAACTCGAAGACTGTTTCCAATCAACAACCATTCATCTAGGTTTCACAGCGTATGCCCTACCTCTTCATCAAGATTACTACACATACAATATCATCGATCGACCCGCTTCCCTTGTTGAGACCTTGGTGTCTGTTCACGATCGTGGTCAATGGATAGCGGACCTCGATATTCTAGGAGCAATGGACCGTATCCATCAACCATATAGTCACCGGATGGATGGCATTTTACTGAATCTGGATCCCGATTGCGGTTGTCAATCTAGTCAGACACCATGGAAACTTTTCAAGGAGCGTCTCGTCATTGGAAGTTTATTGCTATTGACAATTGGGATGAACTTCTTGAAGCTCCTCCTGACCGTGACATTGTCATTCGAGCTAGAGGAAACTGGCTTGCAAGACTTGCCTGTGCAGTTTCATGTGCAGCACGTGGCAGAACCACCGTGGTCCTTCCCACAAAAAGCTGTGAAAACTGTTGCCACAAGATTTTTAATGGGGCAGCATCTTCAAAATCCGCTACAGCAGTCATTTGCTGACGTCGTTTGGAAGCACACAATGGATTCCTCAAACTATTTCCTCTACATATACCCAGATTCTTTATCATCCTCAAATGACGAATGAATGTATATCATGTTACTAAATAGATTAACCACTATGCACAACTAGCTTCACTTGATACCCAAGTCTCTAAGGCCTTCAACAGGATTCTTCAGTTGCCAGGCTTAAATGGTTGTATTGCGCCACCAATGGCGAACGTGGACCACAGCTCCATATGCAAGCTAATTCAAGGTTCGGTGGATCTATGCAAGTCAAAGAAAAGCTCGATTGCTTGACAGGCAATATATCCGGCTCAACTCGAGCTGTAAATACTGATGTATGATTGAAAAGTTTCTGAACTCTTCGCTCCACCGGATGGCTTCAAGTTCCCCTAAACAAACACACTATACTATATTTTGCCGTAAAAAGCAGCCTTAGCACCCACCACCTAACGCCTCGAACTGTTTTCAACCTGGGAATAAGAAGTTCTTTGTTGGCCAGTAGCTGGACGAGCATAGCAAGCTGAAGGGCCGCTAGTCGGATTTGGCTGTATTATAGACAACCATAGACAAATTGCAACGAGATGAATTGACCGTTACAATTACAGGAAGACGTTGAACTGGGTAGGTTTGCAATTCCCAAATTGTTGTAAGCGGAACTGAGACTTGAGCTTCTAGGAAGACAGCAACACCATATGAATGGGTTCCTCAACAAAAAGACAATCGAAACATATTTTACATGCGAGGACGGGACGCAAATAAGAAGTCTTTACATCAAGCATACCTGCACATTGCACGGCATGTGGGAGTTGGGCATTTGCTAAGAGAAGAGGACGGCTTATTAGATGGCCTCCAAGATGTAGTAATAGAGACTGCAGCACTGCCGCACGAAGGAAAGAACATTTTATATACGACGCGAGACCCTGATAATCAACTAACAAGCATTGAAAGCTTCTAATGGGTAGCGAGTTTCTGAATAATAGCACGCATAACAAATTTTAGATGAAAGGAAGAGAAGAGAGATACTCTAGAAACCCTAAAAAGGGGCATATCACGTGGTCGCTAAACTCCTTGCTTCAAGGCTTTCTTGCTTTGTCAACGTCATGATCTCAGCGGCGTCTCAATGTCAACGACCACAATCCGATGTCAGACAGTATCTGCGAATTGTACCAATCAAGCGCGTGACGTCGAAGCTAGACGCGCGACAAGGCCAGTATCAAAGTAGGTACGGTAGGTAGGTAATTCCATCTTTACTACAAGTCCCTTTTCGTGTCAAGAAGCTCCGTTGGATGTTTCTTTCTCTCCATTCATACCTGCGTTTCAGCAGATCTTCAGCTACCAGTATTCTTTGGTCAAGTAGAACATCTACCAGACATATCTCTATTATCTCCTCTCCTTCACTTCACAATCGAGTCAGGGCATTAGAAAGCAAAATGCCTCCTAAACGCAAGAGATCCTCCGTCGCGAACACCGCCTCTGCTGTCAACCTTCCCACAGTAGCGCACGAAACGCCAATACCTCCTCCCCGCTCACCTGTCAATCGTCCCCCTCCCAAACGACAAGCCTCCCGCAGAGGCAAGATTGATACAAATCCAGATCATAATGCGGATATTGTTGATGGGAAAACGGCATTGAGAGCCAGCCCGGACGCAGACGAGAAGGGGGAGTCACTGGATGTGCAAAAGGTTGCCCCAGACCCTCCGAGAATGGCGGCGCACGCGAATGGCGTCAAAGAAGAGGATGAAGACTCCCCATTGTCCGATCTCGAGACACCTGCCCCTGCTTCGATTCAGAAGCAGAAGAGGTCTCCTACGAAGAGTTCTATATCTGCGAAGAAGGGCTCGGACGAGATTAAAGCTTTCAAGGTGGAGCAAGCCGCGAAAAAAGCTGCGGCTACAAAGGTTAAAAAAGAGGACGATGAAGATGAATGGGATAAGAGGGTTGATCCGGATGGAGATGAGGATGGTCCTGCTGAGGACATTGATACCCTCAAAAACGAAGCTGCTAGGCCGCCACCGGTCAACAGTGATTACCTACCTCTACCCTGGAAAGGGCGATTAGGTTATGTAAGGGGCTTATATTTTTGAATTTGAAATTTCACTGACGGGATCTTTCCAGGCTTGTCTGAACACTTATTTGAGATTCTCAAACCCGCCGGTGTTTACATCTCGAACGTGCCGTATAGCATCTATCGTCGAGCACCGACACCCATTGAAAGACCCCAGCCAACCTGAGCATGCCACCAAGAACCGACCTGATAAATCGCGACCCGCCTCAATCGAGCGAGGACAACGATATGTGGAAGAACTGGGCCTTGCAAATGTCAGGGACCTACCCAAGATGTTCAGATGGAATGACAAATACGGAATCAAATTCATGAGATTGAGTTCTGAAATGTTCCCATTTGCTAGCCATGCCGAATATGGATATAAGCTCGCACCTTTTGCTAGCGAGGCATTGGCTGAAGCTGGTAGAGTAGCCACTAAGTTGGGCCATCGCGTAAGTACGCATCCTGGGCAATTTACGCAGCTGGGATCTCCTCGGGCTGAAGTAATTGCAAATGCGATCCGAGATCTTGACTTTCACGACGAGATGCTCTCTCTTCTCAAGTTGCCCGAGCAGGAAAACCGTGATGCAGTCATGATTCTCCACCTGGGAGGCACTTTTGGAGACAAAGCAGCAACTCTGGATCGATTCCGCGAGAACTACAAAACTCTCTCACCCAGTGTAAAAATGAGAATAGTGCTCGAAAACGACGACGTCTCCTGGTCAGTACATGACCTCCTTCCCATCTGCGAAGAACTCAGCATCCCCCTCTGCCTTGATTTCCACCACCACAACATCATCTTCGACTCCTCGCAACTCCGTGAAGGAACTCTGGATATCATGTCTCTGTACCCGCGCATAAAAGCAACATGGGACCGCAAGAATATCAGGCAGAAGATGCATTACAGCGAGGGCTGTCCAGAAGCCATCACTGGACGACAACGACGAAAGCATAACCCTCGACCGATATTACTCCCCCCATGCGCAAACGATATGGATCTAATGATCGAGGCAAAAGACAAGGAGCAAGCCGTCTTCGAACTAATGCGTACCTTCAAGCTCCCAGGCTGGGATACATTCAACAACATCATTCCCTACGAGCGGTTGGATGACAACAAACCGTTGCCCAAAAAGCCCAAGAAAAAGAAGACGAAGAAGCAAATTGATGCTGAGATCGAGGAGTTTGGAAAGGAACTAAGTGACGAAGAAGAGATGACCAAGGAACTCGTGCCAGAAGAAGAAGTGGGTATGGGCGGCAAGCAAAACAGAGTCTACTGGCCTCCTAGCATGGAAGAATGGCTGCGACCAAAGAAACGCGAGACCAAGAAAAAAGGAGGCGACGACGAGGACGCCATGTTCCAGAACCCCACACCCGCGAATTTCGCCGCCAGGAAAGCGATTACGGCGCGCAATAAAGCGCCGCTGAGCGACGAGATTAAAGAGAAGTTGAAAGAGGCAACCAGTGTAGCTGATGTGCAGGGGATCTTGGAGGACGTGAAGGCTGAGAGGTCTGCGGAAGCGGGGGTCGTGGATGAGGATGCTGAGCCGGTCAGTAAGAAGGCGAAAACGACGCCTGCGAAGAAGGGACCGGCACCGGCAAAGAAAGCGGCGCCGGGTAAGAAGGTGAAGGCTATTCTTACGCCGAGCGTTTCGAATCTGGATGATGAGGATGAAGATGAGGATTTGAGTATGCCTGATCTCTCTGCTGAGGATGGAGACGGTACAAAGAAGAAGATGACGAGGGCTGCGGCGCCGGCTCGACAGAGTGGAAGGGCGAGAGGGAAGAAGACGAATTACGCCGAGGCAGATGGAGATGGAGATATTAATGAGGACGAGTAGATATCGAATTGCTAGGTATCCGTCCAGTCGAGTGCGACGGCTAAATCAAACAACTCGATTTCACTACACTTTCGGAGAGTATTGGATTGGATTGATATGTATGCAGAAAAAAATGACAGTGCCTAGCTATATATGCTATTTCATTTCATGCATTCACGCATCCATCCGTCAATCAAATCAGTCATCAAACATCGCAAATACAAATAGGTATCAAAACAATCCCTGCAACGCTAAGAATCCTTTTCCGTGCCCTCGAACATAATCCTTACAGCCCAACAAATTTTAGTCAAATCGTCCTCGCAATTACGAGTTGTAACACTCACGAATACAGCAAGTCCAGCGATGCCCACCATTCCCACACAACCCGCCAAACATACCACCTCCTTACCTAGTACCAGCACCAGTAGTCTCCTCAGCAGTCGTAGTCTCAGCCACAGCCGCCTTCTCCGTATTCGTATTCGAATCCGCCACGCCCACGACCGGAGCCGTGATCTTGAGATTCCCAGCCTCGATATCTTTCTGCAGCTGGTCGAGACGCGAGCCCCTGGGCAGGGACTTCCAGGCAGGGAGACCGCTGTCGAAGACCTCGTCCATTTCCTCGAGGGTCTTGCCTTTTGTTTCGGGGGCCGTGAGGAACATGTGGATGAAGGCTGCGCCGTTGAAGGTGGCGAAGATCATGTCTGTTGTGTTGGTTGTTAGGGGGTTGTGCCGAGAAGGGAAGGCTTGGGGGGAGGGGTTAGTGGGAGGAAGGGACTTACACATTTTCCAATTGATGTTCCAGAGAAGTGGCGGGACGGCGAAGGCGAGGACGCAGTTCCAGAACCAGTTCGAGGCGGTGGCTAGAGAGACGGCCTTGGCTCTGATTTTCGTGGGGAAGATCTCCGAGGGGTAGGTCCAGGAGGTGGGGCCCCAGGTTGTGGCGAAGCTGCAGACGAAGAGGTAGGTCATTGCTACGATGGCCTTGGAGACTGCCTTGTTGTCCTGGATGATCCAGGAGGTGTCGTGTTTCTTGCCGTCGTTGAGGGGAGGGGAGCCGTAGGATGCTTGCAGGGCGCCGACTATGAAGAGGAAGCTCATCATCAGGAAGGACCCGATGAGCATTGCGGGGCGGCGGCCGAAGAGGTCGAGGTAGACGATTGCGGGAAGGGTGAGGAGAACGTTCAGGATGTACTGGATTGAAGCGGTTAGGAGGGGTGAGGCGATATTTGCTCCTTCCATGATGTCTGCAAGGGGTTAGTATCAATTAGGGTTAGGGTTAGGGTTAGGGTTCGTACAAACAACATAGTACATCATGACATTCATCCCGCATAACTGGGACCATGCCTGTATTGACATGCCTAGAAGAACACGCTTCAACATGCGAGGTTCGACAAGTTGTCTGTAACTGCTGATGGCTTCCTCTCGATCGAATCGAAGCGCTTCTTCGATTTCCTTGTACTCGGCAAGGACCTTGGGATGGTTGAGATCTCCGCCGCCGTGGAGATTAGCCAAGACCTGGATAGCCTCATCCCAGCGGTCTTTCGAAGCCAGCCATCTGGGTGACTTTGGCAAAAAGTACATGCCGAAGAAGAGTAGCACAGCTGGGACTATCTGAATCCCCCATGGAATACGGAATGCAGACGTTGGCTGGTTGATATCATCGGGACCTGCTCCAACCCACGATGCGCCGTACTGAATGAAGTATTGGATCAGGATACCCCAGGTAATAGCCCACTGTTGTAGGGAGACAACTCTGCCGCGAATCTCCTTGGGGGCAATCTCTGCTTGGTAGACAGGGCAGATGGACGAGGCAATACCAACACAAACACCAGCAACCACACGACCAACGACGAGCATGGCGATATCTTGAGAAGCACATTGGATGCTATAAATGTATCAGTTTCTTCGCTGTCCTTCGCCCATAGAGTTATACTCACATGGAACCAACGATCCAGAAGATCGAAGCTATCTGAATACTAGCCCGACGAGAATATCTATCCGCAACATAGGACGAAGATAGTGCCCCGACAAGTGAGCCAAAAGGCATAGCACAAGTGATTCCTCCTTGGCGATAGGATACTGGATTACCAAAGTATACCTTGTAAGCTTGTGTGCCTAGGACACCGGACATACTCGAGATATCGAAACCAAAAAGTCCGCCGCCTAATTAGGTCAGTCATCTTCATGCTGTACTTTGATTTATCTTGATGCTGGTGCTGTAGTTTTTGATAGTGGGCACGATGAAAACTCAGTACTTACCAATGGCAGCGAAGGCACAAATGAAATATACATTGGTTGCCTGATACATGATGGCGCCCAGTGATATTCGCCTCGTCTCAGTTATAAGGCTGTGTGCTCAAAACAGGTCAAACAGCACGCTGTTGATCAGTCAAAAGAAGTAGCAATCCTCTAGTGGAATTGAAGAGGATCAATCGAGCTCTATATATGGCGAAGCTGCCTGAGAGCATTAGTCCCAGCATTGGAGGTGCTGGGTTACTTGGGTAGCTGTCACGTTGGAAACGGCACGGTAAAACTCCAAAGCTGCACGTACCTCGCTCAGCATCGGGTCTCTGCCACCTAGATACAGTGTTGGTGGGGCCGAACCCTGGAGTTTGCGGGATGGAAAGATGCCTAGCCACTTGACTGTCCTCCAGAGACCTTCTTCTGAGTGGTTCACTGGACAATTGCAACGTGTTTCATAGGCCCGCCATTAGGATCCAGGCTGAAAGTCCGGGGACACTGCAGAGTCCTGGTCGAACGTTGCATTTTGCAGAAGCTGTGTGGTTGGCTAGAACCCGGCCGTGCAATTGACCTGCAAATAACCCAGTGGCCCAGTGGGTTTTTTGCGAGCAGGTGTCATCTCAAAAGGAATGATTTCCCAGCCCTCTGTTGTAATCCTCGGTTGCAGGCTAGAGATTCCGCAAACTACCTACAACATTGACTTTTCAAGAGCCGAAGAAATGGATCACCTAGTTGGAAGTGTGAAGTGAGACGGCATCTCCTCGTCGTTTGTGGCCGTTTCTATGATTGATGTCGCCGAAGCAAGGCCGTTTCTAAGATTGATTTCCCCACTCCCCCGCAATATGTACTGTAGCGCGCTTTCCGACATGTGGCTTGCAAGGATTATTGTCTCACGCCGGAGGGCAGCGCCTATAAAGGTAACAAGTCGAGTCTAATCTCATCGGCTGCTTGTACCTTCGTACATCTTCAGCAAGTATGCCTATGCGAATACTGGCCACATGGATTCATTTGGTTTTGTTACTGCACTCTGCTCTCCGTACAATCGGTGCCAACCCGCAATCTGTACACTCGGACTACGCCGCCTGCTGAATTCCAGCTGTGACAGGGAAATGTCCAATAGGAATTATGTAAGCTGTAGCACAACAGCACATGGCGTTCATGACAATTCTGCCTGTGCCGCGAACAACGGAACATCATACCATCACATGTACACTGCATTTGCGAGTTACGAAAGTAACACAATAAGCATTGGTTGTCCGCGGCTCACACGACCTTGGTGGTCATGCTAGGATACTTTGCTGAGGACATCTGCAGTTCTGGAAGGTCGTAAAAATCGTGTTTGTTGCCTGCGGGGTCGAGGCTGAGACCCGTCAATAGATCCGTAGTAATATGATGAGGAGGTGGATGCTTTACCCGAGGCGGCATGATTTAGAGTGGAAGCAATATGGAGCTCGCCGAAGCTTGAATGTTGTTTCCAAGTGCTCGAGAACATGAAATCGTTTCAGACCGAAAGTAGTCTCGTCCAAAAATGTTTGTAACATTTTTGTTATTCAGGTACTGGTCCTCAGGCTTGGAGAATGTTTCAAGACCTGGGAGTAAAGTCGATTTCCGATACAAATATGTCAATGCAAGCATGATGGACATGTCGCCTAGTGATTTCGTAAATGATTAAACCAATGTGGTGGACTCGGGGATCTGCTCTTTGAGCATCAAAGCCGACAGCTGGTACGATAGTACTATTTCTGCCAAAATTAGTAGAACAATATGCAAACCGGAAAGTTAGCCACTTTCTTAACTCGTCGTCACTGATACTTATTATGGTCTGTAGATGCAAGGTTGATGAAATGTATGTTCATTCTGGTGCTGCTGGGTGGTCCGAAATGTCTTGGAAATTCTAATTCCTGAAGATGTATACTTTGTGGACTTCTAAATGTCGACTCATTTTCTTGGAGAGAGCTGTTCAACAATGTTTTCTGGGTGCTTCCAGGCCAGGGCGACGTATCTGCCAGATGTTTAGCAACGTAAAGAGTTTTGTAGCGGTCATGAAGCTAGAAATTTCCATTCTCATCTCAGAAGAACTTACTTCGTATGGCTGCCTCGTGCAGCAATCTCTCCTTTGCCGTTGATGAATTCGATTGATGTATATGCAAGGGTTTTGCCGACTGATATGGTTAGTATTCAAGTTGTAAGTAGGCGGGAGGGGTCTCGCAATGGCTACGAGATGCAAACCCAATTATAGTTTCTTAATCCACTTGGCTTGAAAAAACCGACAGACAAAATTGATGCCGCTTCCTCTGTCGGACAAGGGAGCTCAACTTACATTTATCACACTTTACGATAGCCTTCAGGACATCTCCAACTTGTCCTCCCGAATTGAGATATGTTACTAAGAAGATGCGTAAGTCAAGATTCAAGACGTAGTTTTCGGTTTCGCCAAACAAAAACTCACCGTTCAAATCAGTGGAGACACCTGTAGCATATAAGCCTCTCGATGCCACAGCAAGAGAGCCACCAAGGTCAACTGTAACCTGGTATTAGTGATCCATTGGTATTGTCAAATGAGCATGGCAATAATACCCATGCTAGCAATGGTTCCGCCATGCATGATACTGAGACGATTCTGGCTTTCATTTAGTGACATTGGGTGAGGAATTGAGAGCAGGTCTTACTGTATGCTCCTTGCGAATATCAAGCTCAAATTCTACGCGGCCAGGCTCTGCAGCAGTGACTCTGAGCTAAAGAGGACGTCAGAACAGGGCCAGGGTAATGAATAACATGCTCCCAATATTGTCAATATAAACAGCAGGCTGGGAACTTACATTCTCGCCCAAGAGTCTGCCAGTATTTCAGTGTCAACAACATGTCTACTGAACGGTATGAAAGCTTCCTTTTCTTCGTACTGAAGAAATATTTGCATTTGCATTGGCATTTGCAAGCATTGGAGCTTGAACACTTGTGGGCTTGGGAGGAATGATAGGGGGAATCACCTCGGCTCAAGACCGGATTCTAATTGGAAAGACTTCAGCACCTGTTGACAGATTAGTCAAGTGCTTAAATCTTTGCCATTGTCATATATCACATACCGATCTGACAAACCTGAGAGCCGCCATGTTGCAAATGGATCTAAACACAAACTGCGTTAAAGTTGTGAAGTTGAAGCTTGTTCCTGTCTGCCTCTACGGAGTACGCCAAGGGAGTCTACGTTGACCGAGGTTGTGCCGTGAAAGTCAAAATATCTCGAGGCTGCATCTAAGCCTTGAAGGACACACAACCTCCCTTCTTCGCCATCAAACTATGATAAATCGATAACAAATCGGGAATTGAGATAGTGACCCCTTCAAGATGTCCGTCTCTTCTCTCGCCTCCTTCGAGTACCTAGAAGGGCTTCCAGGTACAACATTCAGAAGACTGTACCTACAACCCTCCACGGCTTTGGCCATCTTCAGGCGCATGCTACCTCATCTGGGTATGACTTCCTACTAAGCTCAAGAGATCAGAGCTGAACAGGTCCAGCAAAAACATTTGTCATGGCTATGCTGTACATGACCAAGCCTATACCCCTTACAGATCTCGACCTCTGGGTCCATCCAAATAGCAAGAGGTAAACCTTCCACTGCCCCGGCTTTGACCAAGCTCTCACACTTCCCAGACAACCAACCGAAGCCCTCTCTCTACTATCTCGACTTCATATTGTCCACATAACGGCACGTACTCGAGACGATCCGCAGGTGGTGTCCCTGACGAAAGCGTTTGGGTCTTCCTTACGGCTCGCCTTGACTGGCGGTGGGGACCACCAATCGTTTGGAGTTCCATCGAGTGACTCTACTACGGCAGATGTAGACCTCAATTTCCTGGACGATTACGCACAAATGCAATGGGAAGGGATTTTGCATTTTGTGGTGAGCAGTGTGGGTGAGGGTATGCGTCAAGGTGGGCAGGGCCCGACTGCTGCAGTCAAGCAATTACTTGAATCTGGGAATCTAGTTACCAGAGCGAGACATTCGGGCGGAGGTATCACACAAGCTGGTTTTTCGTTTCTGTTACAGGAGGCTAATGCACAGGTTTGGACGCTACTCCTGCTCTGGATTAAGAATGCGGAAAAGGTTGGTATTTCGTCCGGTATCAACTCTCTAATACTGACATTGGTAGATGGAAATGGATTCTGTCGACGTTCTATCGTTCCTCTTCATGCTAGGATCTCTTGAGCTGGGGCGCGCTTATAGCACCACCACACTTACGGCCTCGCAAAAGCAAATGATCACCTACTTGGTGGATTTCGGCTTAGTCTACATTCCTCCATCGACGAAGAATCAGTTCTTCCCGACTCGACTGGCTACAACACTTACTTCCGATGCTACTGCTCTGCGTAGTGTGGCAGCTGGCTTTGATGCTGCGCATACGAATGCTTCGGCAATGAAGGGGTTCATAATCATCGAAACGAATTATCGAATATACGCATATACTACCTCTCCTCTCCAAATTGCCGTTCTCTCACTATTCACAAAACTCACTACTCGTTACCCAAATATGGTTTCCGGGCGCATCACACGAGAATCCATATACAGGGCCATTTCACATGGCATCACATCCGACCAAGTAATCTCGTACCTCTCCACACACGCCCATCCTCAACTGCTTAAAGCCTCAGCTGCACAGGGCGGAGGACCTGTTCTTCCTCCTACGGTAGTGGACCAGATCCGGCTTTGGCAGATTGAAAACGAAAGAATGAAAGCCACATCTGGATTCTTCTTCAAAGAATTTGAGAACCAGAAAGAGTACGATGCGTGCGCGAAGTATGCAGATGAGGTTGGGGTCCTCGTCTGGAAAAGCGATGCCAAAAGGATGTTCTTCGTAAGCAGAGTGGAGCAACTGAGGGATTATATCAAAAGTCGAAAGATGAAATAGTTTGAGACATCTATGAGGAGGTAGTCTCTTGATTTAGGCGGATGAAAGGTTTGGTTAAAAGGTTTTTAAAGGGATGCATAGCGCGGCGTCGGAGGGGATAATTTACAGGCTCTTCTATATTGCTGCAAGGTACTGGAAAGGGCATCTAGATGTAGCCTCATCAAGCCCAAGCTGTGGGGTTTGAAGGCATATTCCTCGCCCATCCTTATTGTTTCAGACTACTCCGTATGGCATAGCCATGCATGGCACGGGTCCCTGGACTCTTTGAGTGCTTGATTTGCGTTGGTTACGGGACTCGGGCCACCGTACGGGCCGCACCTCGTCTCCGTACCCAACCCTTCTGTCGGGCTCCAAGACCGAGTATCAAATGCCATAAAAGTGTTAAGATAGGTGAGTTAATTTAATATTCCAAGATCCATAGCAGCCTAATAATATCCCATTTCTCCAATGCGGGCAGGTTCTTTTGGTTCCTGTTTTCCTACGTCATTGGCGTCTCTGTGGCGGGCGAGCCAAGAACGCATGCATGAGCCAGACCAGACCAGATCATGATGCCGAATACCTTCAAAATGCAATCAGATGAAAATTGATGCAGCGTTTCTCGAGCATTTAAAAATAGAGAGTAGAATGAAGGATTGCAAGTGCAAGGCGGAGTTCTAACATTCCTAACCAACATCGGCAATCCTACAAACAGAAGCTACCGAGTGAGTAACTCTGGTGTTGGTGTCCTCGAAGGTGAAACTATTTTACGCACGTGAAAAGCTCACTCACTCACTCAACTCGTACCCGGTGTACACACTACAGAGCAATAAGGCCGCCACTGCCCAATCGCAGCGAGGGGAATCCCTGTACAACCCTCGTCATTCAAAGCCTGTTTGCGAGACAACACCACGACTCAAGCCCAAGCCTCCCTCTTCCCTACCGTTAAATCTCTTCCATCTTCTCCAGCCTCTCCATTTCTCGACGCCAGACCGCTTTATCGATTTGATTTAACACGACTTTTTAACATCGACTCCTTCCACCAGCGCACATCTCCTTATCTTCAATCATCATCCTTTCTTCCAGCCACACCGTCGCAGCCAGTGTAGCGGGGTAGAGGGTCACGACCCAACGAATTCTTCCCGCACCGCCGTTGCACCTCAAACGACTCCATATAGCCCGCTTTTCTGCGTTGTACAAAGCCAACAATCAAGAACAACATCTGCCAACATGTCCCGAGATCCATACCGCTCGTCCGCCGGCGATCTAGGCTATCGCGGCCGTGGTGGGGAACGCTGGGATAGTGAGCGTTTCGCCATGGAGCGAGACCGCGATCGCTTTGGCAGAGGAGAACGCGACCGTTTTGAGGAACGTGACACTCGCATCGTTACTCGGGGAGGGGGTGGATTCGGTCGTCCTCGAGAGCGATCTATTGACGAAGTGTACGAGCAGGACCGTTTTGGCCCGCGAGGAGGCTACGAAGACGACAGGTTTGAGAGACGAGAGCGGGATTATTACGATGAACCGAGATATGAGCGAGAAAGACCACCTTGGGAGAGGGAGAGGGAGAGGGGACCGAGTATCACGATTGAGAAGGAGAGGGAGAGGGAGTATTATAGCCCATCCCCGCCTCCTCCTCGTCGAATGCCTGTCAGGCCTGGGATCTTGAGGAGACAGTCAAGCTTGGATACCTTTGATCGGAAGAATACTTTGTCGAGGTTTGTTGAGAGAGAGGAGTATGGACCTCCCGCGAGATACAACCGAGAGGAGATGAGACCACCGCCTTTAACCCCTATCCCGCTGCCGAAAACAAGAGCCCTACCACCTCCCAGACGATTCGAGGAAAGGGAATACGATGAGATCAAGGTTGCAGAGCCAGACTTCTATGGCGACGAAGACTTTAGAGGATATCCCGAGCGTGTCCGTGAAAGAGAAATTATCAGAAGACGGCGACGGAGCCCCAGCCGAAGCCGGAGCCGGAGTCGAAGCAAAGAGAGTAGGCCAGCTCGCAGTGTCAAGGGCAGTGTCAAGGGTAGTGTCAAGGGTAGTGTTAGAGGCAGCAGCAGTCGTAGCTCTTCGAGCGGTAGCTTTGAGACTGTCAAGACCGAATTCCCAAAACGGGGAAAGACCAGAATGCCTGGACGTCTTGTTGACAAAAGGGCAATTATCGATCTAGGATATCCTTTTGAAGAAGAGGTAAGTGTTATGTTGTCAATTATATTGAATTTCTCTAACTCCTCCAGGGTGAAACTATCATCATTATGAAAGCTCTTGGCCGGGAAAACATTGACGAAGTCATCAAACTGAGCGAAGACTACAAGGTTGACCGTAAGCCACTCTTTTTCTTTTCTCCCCTGTTTTACCCCGATCTCCACGATTCAGGAAAACAAAGAGTATCATTCTCTCTAACACGTCCCTTTCCATCAGAAGTCGAAATGCATGGAGGCCGCTCGGAAGCCGGAACCGTAGTTGAAGAACACCGAACAGAAGTGTTCACCGTTCCAGCACCACCACCACCACCACCACAAATCTTCGCTCCTCCACCCCCTCCACAGGAAGTCGATATTAGAGAAACCACTATCATCGAACAACGCCGATCCCCATCTCCAGCAAGATCTGCACGCTCTCACCGTTCTCACTCCCGCTCCCACTACGGTGGCCCCGTTATCATCGACGCCGGCCCACGTGATGAATCTACCTTCGTCGAACGCAAACGCGAAATAATCGAGCGCTCAGACCCTATTCCCGTCGGCCCCTTGGCGCTTGCCCTTCCAGCAGAACGCCACCGCTCCAAAGATGAACGCTCCATTCGCGCTGAGATCAAGGCACTCGAAGCTGAGAAAGAAGCTCTCCGAGCCGAGAAGCGTGCCGATAAAGAAATGCGCAAGGCAGACCGTATTCGCCGTGGAGGTCACAGCCACCACGCATCGGAGACTGATCTCGTAATCTATGATAGGGAGAGGGACAGGTATGAGGGGATGAACGAGGAGGTGACGCTTGTAAGGCGAGAGAGAGTCTCTGAGCCGGAAGGAGGTGTGAGGATTGAGAAGGATAAAAAAGGTAGGATGGCCATTAGCGTGCCGAAATACGTTTAAGACGATATTTTGGAATTCCTCTGGTGGGTTATTTCCCCTCATTTGGGGATTCTGGTGAGCTGGGGCTGATTTGTGTGTCTGAACAGCGCCGCCACCGAAATTGGTGAGAGCTATGCTTGCTACTCTTACTTGATTGCCATTGCTGGGACCGAGGAAGGATCGGGGCGTCTGGGATATGGGAGGATTTCTGGGATCAAACTTATCTGGATAGGTTGGCGGTTTCTTTGCATAGTATGGGATAGAAAGGGATAGCGATTTTGATGTATGTATGGAGTGTCATTTACGTTTTCTGGTTTGCGTCGGGGTGGAATATCTCGGCTCGGCTCAAGTACGAGTACAAGTATACCTTTCTCATGTCATGTTCACAAGCTAAGCTAGCTCAGTAAGCTGTGTTTAAGTACAGTGCAGTACCAGGCTAAATGAATAACGAATTTCCTTTCCTTTCTCGGATTTTATAGTGGAGGATATTTACGTATTCTCGATTGTCGAATACTATCTTCGTCTGTGAATGTAATGTAATGTCATTTCAAGCCATATATGCTGCTTGCTATGGGATAAGAGATATCTCCAAGCTTAAACACATCGCATCGCATCGAATCACATCGCTATCAATAGAAAGACATATATAATTCCCACTCACAAAAGAAAAGCACTCCATGGAACTTGGGTTTCAGGCTATGTTCTGCATACACCAGCCAGCCAAATGAAATTTATCAGCATCTTCCTGCTGTATGAGAACGAGAACGAGAACGAGTATAGAATCTGAACCAGTGTCAAGTGAGAGGGGTTTAAAGTGAAAGTGAAAGTGAAAGTGAGTTGTGGAGGGGCTGGTACGCTGGTACGCTGGTACGGAATTAAGGGTGTTTGATGGGTTTTGTGGGTTGGGGGTTGGAGGGTGTGGAGGGTTTGGAGAGTGTGGAGGGTGTGGAGGGTGGAGGGTGTGGAGGTTATATGTATATAAGGTTTGTTTAGTGATGATTTTGGGTGGGTATATGGAGGGGAGGGTTATAGATAGGAAGGAAGGAGGGAGGAAGGAAATGGAATGGAGTATATAAAATTGAAATATAATGCTAAAAGAATAACAAATAAAACTCACCTTTCTCAATCCAAGTCACAGGTTCAGATCCTCGTCCGCGGACTAATACTACGACTCCTATCCCCACCCTTCCGCCTCATCCTCATCCTCTCCCCGTCATCCCCATCTCCCTCAAACGAATTCCCCACCCCTTCCACCCCGCCAATCCCCCCCGTCCCCCTATCAGCAATCTCATCCTCCTGCTCCAGCACCGCGATCTCCCGCGTCAGCTTCGCGTCAAGCCGATCCAAGGCTGACATGGTGCTCATCTGGCTACTACTCATATACCCAGACGCATCTCCCTCACCCTCGTCGTTGATATCGCCGGACATGGATTCTGGCGGCGAGGGTGGGAATAAATGTGTGCGATGAGGAGAGCTGGGCGATAGTTCGCGTGTGAAGGAGTAGCGTGTTGAAGTTGGAGATGAGGGGGGTGGAGATGGCGGTCCTTGGTAGGGATCGCTGCTGGCTCCTCCACCTTCGATATGCGGGAAGCTAGACGCAGGTATTCCGACAGGCTCTCTATATCCTGCGTGTTCTTGCGAAGCCACATGAGCTCCATCGCGGCCCTTGAGCTAGAACTGATACTGAACCGACGACTGCTGCGTGGTGAAATGTTGGACCCGTCGTCTGTCGTGATATCCGTGTCTGCACCATCGTCTAGCGTCGGATCGTGAGATGGCCATAGGGGATCCGTGGGGTCGAATGTCCAGTGTGCGCGGACGGGAGGGTCGAGAAGGTCTCGCGCTTTGGAGGCAGCTTGGAGCGCATCCCACGCTTCTCTGAGGATCACCTGTCGTGCCTGCACGACAGGATCAAGATCGCTCAGTGGGAATTTTTCGTAATCCCATTTTCTGCTTCCATTCTCGGTACTCTCGCTCATGGTTCTCTCTTTCATTTTGTGCCTGTGCAGCCCTCTCTGAGCGTAATACAGTGCAGGCCCTGGCAGGTTGAGAGCCTGGAGTAAGTGGATGGCTGTGAAAGCGCTCTCTGCTGGGATAGGCCCCATCTGTTGCTCTCGTTCTGTATCGTGGCCGTCGCCTAGCTTTTCCCAGGTCTCGAGCTTGGTGAGTAGGAGTATTCGATGCACCGCGGCCGTTGGAGCATTCATGCAGAAATCAACAATGCCAAGCACCGTTTTAATCCAGTTGATGGCTTCGTCCGCATCGAGACAGCCCTCGTGCTGGCGGAATTCGACGGTCGGTTTGAAGTAGGGGTCTTGGTCTTGGTCACCGGATGCCATTTGTTGTATTGACACAAAGTCATAGGCCATGTCCACGAGTGGACTCCGTGGACCCCCGGCATGACGCAGCAACCCCGTTTTCGTCTTGGAATTGATGAATCTTGAGACGGCTTGGATCGGAGTTGGCCTGGCTTTATGGGTTGGTGCCCTCTTGGTTTCAAAGCGAGAATTCTCTCGCAAAGAACCTGCATAAGTCGACTTCGTGACATCTTGACGATGAGACGGATGGATGGTGTTCAATTGTGGGGTAAAGGCAAAAAGGAAGCTGACTAGTTTCCGCAGCGTGTCGAATTTGAAACCGTTTAGACTATCGCCGCAATGTACGTGGAACCCGGTTGAGGGGTTCACATTCATAAGATACGTGCTCTTCAACAACGCGAGGACGTCTTCGATGGCTTTCAAAGCATCCGGTACAAAGTAGTAAGCAGGAGATACAAGCTCCAGATCAAGGAAGTCAAGATAATGGGGAAAATATAACGGTTTTTCAATGCTGCCATCATTAGTAAGACACCATTCATTGAAACCGCCGTTTACACCTGGTGCACGTACGGCATAGCCTGCATTTTCCATAGTACTTCGAAGGTGCCTAAACACCGCATTGCGAGTAGCAGCAGAGATGTTGTTTCTGCCTCCAGAAAATCCTTCCGGGTACGGGGACCAAAAATCGGCTTCGATCGTGTCGAATTCTAGTGTTCTGGCTTCTGAATAATCTGGTTGAGTTTTTGTTGGATCAGCGTAAGCCAAAACAACTTCGAACTCCACGCCAAAAGTTAATGGCTGGGATGATTGAGACATAACGCAAAAGTACGGATTATAAGTTTGTTTTTTGTGATTATTGGCCAGCCAAAAGGTGTGGGGTTGAAAACGAGTAAGAGCGAATGAAATTGAGGTTCGTGATAAGATTTTGCAAAAACATCATATTCCCCTTGGTGAACGATACTTATGGAACAAACAGACAATGATCCATTGTTCCAATATGCGACAAAAGATAGACTTCCGTCAATCTCTTTGACTAGAAAACAGAACAGGGGAACAGTACTCAACATCTTTGTTCAAGAAAGCCAAAAGGAAACAATGCTAGCCCAATCTGTTGCACTTACAACCTCTCACGCCCTTGCAACGCTTACTCATGGAAACAATGGACAAGAAACTTGTTTCCAAACTGATAGAGAAACGAGGACCCAAAAACAGATACGAATACAGAATAACAGATGCCAGGGAGGAAAACAGAAACATGAGTATATATAATCTACGCCCCGAAACTGTAAGTCTTCTTTAAAGTCTTTCAAGATAATCCACCCATCATCAAACAATGTGTCGAACTTACACGGTCACGTTCGAAGAATGCGGGCACCATGACGCCGAACTCTGCCTACCGTTTTATTGCCCAGATCACTGCACATCGTTCAACTTCATCGAACAGAAGCAATTCGGGTTCTGTTCCTCGTGTCTTCGAAACCCAAACTTACTACCAAGACGCAGCCGATCTGACAATGATAATCCGTATTCTGACATTGTTAATCCGCATTGGATGTATTGGAAAAGAACTGGAATAGAGCGGCTGATGAAACACGTAGCAGCGCAGCCAGGCGAAAGGTTTGCGACTTTCTTTGGTGCGACAAATGCCACGGCTGTAGCAACGCTCGCCGCGAAAAATGGACTGGAGCAAGTGTTTGACGACATAGCAGCGGAGCCATTGCCAGGCGAGGAGCGAGTTTCATTTCGAAGGTATGCGGCTTTCTTCGAGGCGACAAACGCCACCGCTGCAGAAGACGTCGAATTAGCTGATGGGATCGAGAAGTATGTTTACGACTCAACCTACGTGCATGAATTTTCAGGCAATCTCACGCAAGATGCGGGGGAAGAGCTGCAGTTGATTGCTGAGAGCTTTAGCACACTGATCCGTGATGGACAGTTTCCAGACCTAAAAATCGGGGAGTTTAGGCTTTATTGCCAGATTCGCGCAGCGGCCATCCGATATGCCCAGACTGAAGCCGAGTGTCAAACGCCGGGACTTGAGGGTGAGGAAGCCGTCCGTCGTTTGAACACCATTTTGACGCCGGTGCCAGTTCTCGGGGCTGATGATGACAAGAACTGTCCCATCTGCAGAGAACCGTTCGAGCAGCTAACCGAGGATGCTGTTAGATTGCCCTGTGGACATTTGTTTGGAATTTGTTGTTTAGAGACCTGGGTGAGAGCGTGGGAGCCAGGACATGCACTAAATACCTGTCCCTCTTGCCGAGCACACTTCGATATTCTGTCTCCACATGAGCAAGCCGATAGTTTTCATATTGCTCTGGAAGACGCTGAACCGGGTTTGTGGCTTGATTTGATCCTATCTGTTTGGTGCGCCAAGTAAGATAGCGGACGTGGAGGAATACCCAGACTGCTCTGAGAATTAATAAATGCAATAAATAATCCAAGAAACTGAAAATTTGACTATTACGATTACAATGAATAGTACTAACGTGATGTTGAACCGTGTTAAAAGTAGTACTCGCTAAAGTATCGCAGGATTAGAAACGCGGTAGAAGCTCGTTACTTGCCTTCTGTGGACATAGCAGTATAGATCTTAAATCCCAAGGGGTCTAACATCTGCGGCGCACCAATAGGAAGAGCTGACGTCTCCTGGAGAGATGTGTGGGAAGATCGTGCTTGAAAGGGGCGAGGGATTGATCCTGACTATCGTGTAATAGAACTTAAGAGACATCATTGATGATCAGTTATGTCAAGCTCGTGGAAGACCCTTGGCTCGGAGGGTGTCATCGACAGGCGGGCGAACAAGGGAGAAAATGTCTGAGTTAAGTTACTAGTGGTAAGTAAGGACTACCACCTACTGAAGAGAAGTACTAGCCAGATCGGGACAGAGCCGGTTTCTTTGACCACCGCGCTCTTGTTGCCAAGGTAAAATTACTCACCTTGTGTGAGGCAGTCAAAATACGCAACAGACATAGACCCAATGGTCACCACTCAAAGTCACACCCAGTATGGAACCCCGGCTTTTGAGATGCTTTTGTATTTACTATCTAAGCTATGCAGCACCGAAGCCAAACGCAAAAGTGAGGCACCATAAGCAACCCTCCATGCTTAATTCTCAATCGTCAATCGTCCCCGCATTATTATTCACCATTCTTTCGCAGCAGAAACCACTTCACGCCATCGCCATAAATCAATAACCCCAATCGCCGTGATGTAGAAGCGCGAATGCACAAGTCACAACACCAATGCTAAAAGAAACGCGCTGAATTACAAACATAATATGCACAATCATCGACGGAGCCCAAGTAAACTTCATCGAGATGGAAACTTTCGTCGTGAAACGGGAAGCTCGGAATCAGGGATGGGCTTAGATCATGAGACCGAAAGCTGCGGCGGCACCAACAGCGAATATGCCGGTACCAAGTTCTCGCGAGAGACCCATGGTGGGAGCAGCGGCAGCTTTGGAGGTCGTTGTCGCAGCGGCGCTAGCAGCGGTGGTAGAGGAGGCAGCAGTAGCAGATGCGCTGGCAGAAGTGCTGGTAGATGTTGGAACAACGTATTTGGCAGGATCGAGTGTTCCACAGTCTGCCGCCTCAGCCTCGTCGCATGCCTTTTGAGCAGTCGCAGAACCGGCGTTGTTAGCCTTGCACTCGGTGTGGGTCTCCTCGCAGAGGAAGGTTGGGATAGTGTTGATATAGTATTGGAGGCCGGGAGCAGTGCCGTTACCGCAGGTACAGTTGACGGCGAGAGTGTTCTGTTCAGGATCATTATTAGCATTTGCTCCCTGGAAAGGGAAATGGGAGACGAACAGAGTCGCAGTCATTCTTGATGTAATCAGGGCAGAGCTCGGGGCACGTAGCTTGCTGAGCGCCACACCATTGGCCTGCAGAGTGTTAGTCAATAGCTTCAAATATTGGAGATGGAGATGGAGCGATAGACGTACCTTTCATGGTGAGTGACAAGGCACCGATGTTGACGGTTGTATTGGTGGTCTGAGAAACAGCAAAGCCGGCGAGGAGCGCGACAACGGCGATTGACTTGGCAAACATCTTGTTGAGGGGTGAAAGGTGAGGGTAGGTGGGGAGAGTTATTGACTTATTGACGAGCGTAGGATTGACAAGGACACTCAATTGATATTGACTACGCAGAATGAGTGAGAGATGGTGTGGAAGTTCAAGAAGAAGCGATGCGATGGAGATGGAGATGGGGATGCGGAGAAGGTATAGGAAAAGAAGGCGAAGGTTTAAGTTTGGGCACTAAAGTATCGCAAGATGTGAATCGAATCTGCGACGGCAACCAGCGTTTCTACTCTTGGCAAGCGTCGTTTAACAGTTGATTGTACCTCCGTAGTGTTGCCAGCATAAACAAGGAAGGTGGGGACCGCGACACGCATCCGTTGCCACTAAACCCACTAGTCGCCAATCAGATCCACTCAATCCATACCAAGCTTTCTCGACCATTCCCTCCATTCCCGATGTGGTCGAGCCGAGTCGTACCTTATTACCGGAACTCTGCTCCTTCCTTCCTCCGTTACCAGCCTGCCCTGCTCCCATCAATGGCCTCCAAATAGAACTTGACAGTACATTTTGTCATTCTACTTTGTAGCTGCTCTTTTCTTCTATTATTCCGTCTCTATTCTATTCGAGACACCTTCACCATCACATTCTCAATTTCATCCTCACATCTTAGCCGGCGCCATTATTTTATTCGAGGCGCCAAACGAGTGCCTGCAATATCCGTGCCCTGCGAAAATAAAATTGGCATGGGTTTGTTATCACTCATATCGCACAGGCTGGTCTTGCGAGTTTGAGGTTGAGCCATCCATGCAACAGCACATACAGCAATGCAGCATGCACTAAGTTCTAACGCGTAGAAGCGCGTAGCTGACGTACCCGTACTGTGGAAATCACCAGATGGAAAAAAGACTTTTGGAGCAGTGCGGAGTAACTGTGGCAACGTCTTGCCCACTGTTCTGTTCAATAGTTTGGCGGTTCGCCCGATTTGAAGCCGCAATCCACTATCGTGAGTAACCAAATGCGCTCCATTCCATCCTGCCGAATGCCGAGGAAAACAATTCAAGCGACTCACTCTTTTTATCCAAGATGGGGAACTACTTATTGACTAACATTTCTAGTCATCTCCACATCTCATTTGAAATTCCATCAAAATGATCAAAATTCAAAATGAGATGCAGTCTTGATGGATCGTCTTTCTGAAACATAACCCAGCTTGTATCTCATTGGCCCATGGCTGAGGAAAGGGGAGAGATCGCCAAGACTCTGTCACGTGCGATGCATGTGAAGAGAATTTTCCGTACGGAGTCCGTACTGGAGCATATGCATACCCGTTGGCCTAAGGCCCCCACTCGCTCCCCCTCCCGACCACCCCCCAATGGTGGTTGGGCAAAGCAAAGTGTTCACCAAAATGGAGTGGACACTCACCAAAATCATGTTCGTGCTAAAAACGCACGGATATGTTGTCCACTCTGCTTTGGTGTGCTTTGCCTAACCACCACCGGGTGGGGGTGATCGGGAGGGGAGCGTGTGGGGGCCTTAGGCCAACTGGTATATGATATTTGAGAGCTAGGTAAGTACTAAGCTTGATTATCTGTCTGTAGCTCTTTTTGCACATTTGGCTTGTTTTTCAATAACACATCCTAAGAGTTGTATTGTACCATGTTTATTCCGATATAGTAACTGGTCTTAGTATTTGAAGCTTCTTATTCTACATTTCACCATCTATACCGAAACTTCAGTTCATCCTCCATATCAGTCCTATCCAGAAACTCTTCGTTTTCCGTCGCCATAGCGTCAATCACTTCTTGTGGAGTATTCGCGAGCAGTTTATCACGTCTCTTGTTCTCATATAAATAATACGCACCTAGCAGAACAGTCAGAAGCAACGTGATTGCCATCGAAACAAGCATTGCTCTGCATCCCGTCCCGTAACGAGGTGCCTCTTGCGAAAGAAACAACTGTGGGCTGATGATATTCGAAACGCAATAGATGATAAAGGTCACAGCCGTAGTGGTGACCTTCTTCGAAAACCCAGCAATATTCGATGAGATCAGACTGAGCAAGATAGCATACGAGGCTGGGATGCAGAGGAGTAGCCACACGCCAGATGCGCGGCCCCAGGTATTGGATTGAGGCAGGCCGGTGAGGAGAGCAGCGCCCACAAGTGTCGGAAGACTGACGACAAACATGATAACTGTTCGACCGTTGACAAAATACATGGAGAGTCCACCAGCAACCGCCATGGCGACAATCTCGACGCCACCAACGGGTAATGTAAGCAGTGTCGTCGTAATACCACTAAATCCCATGTCCTCGATGATCAGGGGCAAAAAGCTACCTCCGATGTTCAAGAGATTGCTGGTACCGGCCCACAACGCAATCATCCACACCTGAGGGTCTCGGAATGCCTCGCGTGCTTGAGACCACTTGAACTTTGAGGACTTGATACCCGTCCGGTTTGCACGGAGTCGCTCTGTTGCAATGGCCTTCTCGCGCTGGTTCAGAAACTTGGCATTCAAAGGCGAGTCTGGGAGCCAGAGAATGACGACAACGGACCAGAGGACGGTAAAGCCTCCGCAGATCAGAAAGACAAGCTGCCATTGATCGACACCTGTGTGGATATGCCCGATGCCGTAACTCAAGAGACCGCCAACGATGGCTGCCATTCCTGTTCACGAGGTTAACCAAGCACACACAGATGAATGAGCGGATTACATACCGACCATTGAGTACCAGATGGTACAACGAGTACCCTGCTCCTGACCCTTATAGAACATCCCCGTGACATGGATCCAGCAAGGAGCGATGCATGCCTCAAAAAGACCCATGAGGAAGCGCAGTGTAGCAAAGCCTGCGAAATTCTTGGCCACGGCGCAAAGCATCACAAGAGCGCCCCAAATCAGGAGATTCGCAGCAGCGAATTTGCCTATCGGAAGTCTCTGCATGAGGTAATTTGCTGGGATTTCGCCCGCAAGATAGCCGAAGTAAAAGATGCTGTTCGCCCAAGAGTAGTCGCTTCCAACAAAGTGGAGGTCTTTCCGCATGCCATATACGGCAGCGTATGACAGGGTGACTTTATCGAGATATTGGAGGCTAAAGGTCATCGCGAGCTGCAAGTGTCTTAGTTTAGTTTTGAACTGATCTTATTGCGAAAGAAAAGAAAAACTTACAATTGGCATCAGACAAAGATCGATTTTCCATCGTACCGCTCGCTCTTCCGCGTCGGTATATTCAACAGTCTCATTCTGAGCCAAAAACTGAAGGCCGACATCAGCGCCGGCCGTTAACAAAACCTCGGACTTTTCGGCATCGAGATTGTTGGAAGCAACGGCTTCCACTGAGCTTTTCTTGCTGATGATGTTGGAACTCATTCTGCCAAGATAGTGAACAAGACTCGAAACTTGTATGCTTGAGAATGATTTCGATCAGGGGCTGGAGTGCAGGTAGGGTCTAGATATAGCCAAACCTGACAGCCACTTCCCCAGAGTTGGACCATCTTGCTAATCGTTCAATCGTTATCACAGCTACCGACGTTCTGGTCCCGAATGATTTGATCGAGCTGTTGAAAACCAAAACTCAATTTGTTATCTCAGATAGCCCATGCCATCCATGCATGGTTGATAGCTGCATTCAGATCCGGTCCAAACCCGGTCCAAACCCGATCGCATCGCATTTGACGATGGCGAGATGCCGGGTGGGTATTTCGTGGACATGAAACTTCAATAAACGGTAATTCTTCTTAAAATCATCTCATGTCGTCGTCGTCTTCGTAACCTGTCAAGTAACAAACCCGTGGACATCATCATGGCTCCATCCGCTATACTCGGGACGACTGCTCCCCCTGACCATGAAGTCGGTATCATATCATCCAAAACACCAACAAAAGCAACACGGACAGAAGTCACGGGTTCAGGAGAGCCAGCTCTGCTCCACCGTTCGCTTCTTGAACGGCCGCACAATGTCTCGCACGCAAGTGGTAGCTATATGACCTTGAAAGATGGACGGAAAGTCCTAGACGGTTGCGGAGGAGCTGCTGTTGCAATTATTGGGTATTATTATTACTTTCACTTTCCTCCAAACACCCCGAGATAAAAGACAAAACAAAACAAATGGCTGACCTCTCTCAGACATGGCAATGAAGAAGTCCTCTCAGCGACCCTCGCACAGATGAGGAAAGTGAGTTACGTCCACACCTTATCCTACACCACCGACGCCGCCGAAGACCTCGCCACATTCCTCCTCCACAACCCCGCCTCAACCTTCAAGCACGAGCTCGAAAAAGCCTACTTCGTCGGCAGCGGCAGCGAAGCCAACGACGCCGCCATGAAACTCGCCCGCCAGTACTTCTTCGAGCAGGGCCAGACCCAACGCAAGTGCTTCGTCGCCCGCCGACAAGCCTACCACGGCAACACCATCGGCGCCATGTCGATATCGAGCAACCTCGCCCGCCGGATCCCATACCGAGATCTCGCCATCCCCAACGTCTCGTTCGTGTCCCCGGCCTACGCATACCAGTACGCCCTCGCCTCGGAATCAGAAGCCGAGTACTGCGCGCGCCTCGTCGCCGAGATCGCAGCCGAGTTCCACCGTCTC
>QGMF01000461.1:0-30366 GCA_007821475.1 Lachnellula arida | reverse complement strand
CCCCGTCCCGTCCCCGTCTCCATGTTCTCGGTGCTCAGATGTACGCAGGCGTATATCATCATATTCCTCGTACTCCCCATGAAAGCTTCTTGCACCCACCATGTGATGCTACGGTACGTCTCGAATGGAGTGGGAATTATCGATCAATCAATTCGAGGTAAGCATTCCACTAGACAACAAAAGTGAAGTCTATGTCTAAGCTGTTTCTCCAAACAGATATGCCTTTCCCCAACTCAGCCCTATCTACCTCTCCTACCAGTAAGTATCGCAAGTATCGCAATTAACCTCCTCGGGTAATCACCCTCCCCCGCTACAAATACTCCACAACGCCATCTTCCCCGGCAACTCTACCGCCATGCAATGCACGACCCCATCCCGACGAGCAATAATGCCATCATCGAATTGACTTGTGCATGCGTGGACTCCAAACGCAACTTTTCTTCCAGAGCAGAGGTATAAGATAAGTATACATGCGGATCTGGTCTAGCGTGCCGTGCCCGCGTGTCACTCGCCAGCTCGCAAAATTGGAGATCTGATTGGCTGGGGCTCCATAGTAATAAGCTGCAATATTCTAGGTCACCCCTCCGGTTGGTTGACTCGCAATTTGGCTTCAGTGATTTGCTGGATGGGTTCAGGAATAGATAGATTCGTATGAGCTACGACGGTTGGATGCGTGGTAAGCTTTATATCGGCTTACACGGGCACTGCTGGACAAGACCACGGAAAGATTTAGCTCTTAAGTCCTGTATAAAAGGACTGTGAGGAGCTCTTTCATTTCCTTTGTCTATGTCCTCCCAACTCCAATAATCATATCGAACATCATCACTGTCTCTAGGCTCGTTGTCTCAACCAGCCTTACTGTTCGGCCCATCCCTACTGTCTCAGCATCTTCACCATGGTTAAAGGTGTTTCTTTCAATCCAGCCAAGGACATTCCCTCCCTGGCAGGAAAAGTCATTCTCATCACGGGCGGCAACCTAGGTCTTGGTAAACAGACGGCTTTGGATCTCGCCAAACACAACCCATCCGAGCTATGGATCGCAGCCCGTAGTGCAGAAACGGGCAACGCCGCAGTCAAGGAAATCGAAAAGGCCTCACCAGGAGTCTCAGTCCACTTCGTGCGCCTCGACCTGTCTTCATTCGCGTCAGTCAAGGAGGCAGCCAGGACCTTCCTGAGCTCAGCGTCCCGCCTCGACATCTACTACATGAACGCTGGCATCATGGGCGGTCCGCACGTCACCACCGCGGATGGATACGAGAGGCAGTTTGGCACCAACCACATGGGCCACGCGCTCCTGTTCAAGCTGCTCAAGCCCCTGCTTCTCAAGACGGCCTTGCTTCCGGGCGCGGATGTGCGCACTGTGAGCCTCAGCTCGGCTGGACACCGGTTTGGGCGGAAAGAACTCTTGTTCGGCAGCATGAAGGGGCCGGCAGAGGACGTGTCGCCCATGGACAAGTACTGCCATAGCAAGCTAGCGAATCTTCTTTATGCTCGGGCGCTGGCAAAGTATGTCCCGGAGATCACATCGGTGTCGCTGCATCCGGGAGATATCAGGACAGGGCTGTTCACGGCAAACGGTGGGAGTTGGATGATTACCCTGATACGGGCGGTTGTTCTTCCACTGACGTCGGTGTCGGTGGAAGATGGCGCCAAGAACCAACTGTGGGCAGGTACTGCGAAGGATGTCGTGAATGGAGAGTACTATGAGCCTGTTGGGATCGCTGGAAAGGGGAGTCCTCAGGCGTACAGTGATAAGTCGGCAAAGAAGCTGTGGGAGTGGACGGAGAAGGAATTGGAAGGCCATGATATTTGACTGGGCTCGCAGTCTGGTTGACCCATTCTTATTTTATCTTCTCCTTGTACTTGTGGGGCAGATGGGCCGGGGATTGCATAGATCCAATCATTAATTCATTTCCCGCACATCAAATTCCTTTGAAATGATTTCCCAGTTGCCATCGCCTCCTTGCCGCCTGCAAATGAGCTTGACCTTCTCCGTGGGATCATCGGGCAGCATAACTTTAACTTCATTCACCCGGTACTGCTCTGGAAGTGCCGGTAGTGATATGTCTTCAGCCCTAGGAGACTCGTAAATGGAAAACTCGTCATCTATCTGAAAATCCCTGTAGAAGTCCTTTTCCTCAATCTGCATTACTTCCCGTGCAATGCATCCTGCTAGTCTTGAGTCCCAGATGCCTTCCTTGTGCAACTTTGAGCTTATCAATTTGATAGCGTGGACCCTAATGCGGTGAACGCGGCATTTCAAGGCTGTATAGTAGAGTGGGGGAATCCAGCCTATATCCGCTATTGAACTAAATGGCGCTGCACCATCACCGTGGATCGCGTTACTTGTGGTAGGCGACTGTAGAGCCTGTTGTATGTCGACCGCCTGTGCTAGTAGAGAGGCAAAGTTGCATGTAAAGTCCTCAAAGATGGATTCTCGCCCTGTCTCGAGACAAGTCTCGACCATTATACCCGCCATCGTGTGGTAGATGGAGAGGAATTTATAGGAGAAGGCAGCGATGGTATCCGTCTGGACTCGAAGGTCTACTATCGACGCCGTGAGTATTCTGAACCAGGACCCAAGTTGCGCTCGAATATGTGACTGTGCTTTGAGTAGCTCGTGGGAGGGCGGATCTTCTTGGGATAATGCCGTTTGCCGGCGTAGCTGAGTGAGATGAAAGATCTCTTTCAATAAACAGTCCAACTTTTGTCTTGCTTGGGTCACAGTATGGAACTTGGTCGTCGGTATGTCAATAGCCAAGCCTCGTGGAATGCTATAGATGTGCTCGGTATTCAGTCCAAGCATTTGTACCTGTAGCTGCAGTCTGGCAAACGTTTCGATGATGCAGTGGTCGATGGAGTAGTATGAGGGCCAAAAGGGAGACGTATAATAATCCACGAGCTTCAAACCGTAATGAAGGTGGATATTGCCGGTCTTGTAATGCCCGTGGAGAAATTCCAAAGACACGAATACCAGGCAAGCAATCAGAGTAGTCCGCAAAGATTCCTTAATTTGGGCCGAGAAATAAGGTTTAAGGCCAACGATCGCCTTGGTGTACTGTTGCAGTGCAAACTGTTCCTGCTCATCAAGAATATCATATCTCCTTCGTGGCCTGTCGCTTTCAAAAACGTCTCTCTTGTGAACGGCGCTCAACGCTAGGACGGCGTGAAACACTGCTGGCTCTCTCGAGCTTGTCTGGAGCACCAGTGTGCCCCAGAATTCCGAACCGAATATACCAGGGAGTTTCACGACGCTCCGCCGAAGGAACCATTCGAGGTAGCCCTGCTCCTCCGGCGTGATATTTGGCACTCCGACGGACGTCGGAATGGGATGTCGCATGGGTGTAGACCGGGCCAAAACCTTGGGGTGAGTGATACGATCATAGTAGGCATTGCCACCTCCGCCCCAGATGCCGTAGCCATCGCAGACGCGGCCTGTAGAGATACACCGGTCACATGCGGGCCAACCCTGATCACATTTGACCTTTCGAACTCTGTGCATAATGAGCTGGCATAATCGGTGGAGTACCCTTTCGCAAGAGACTTACTTGCAAGTTCTACATGGCTGGGGTTTCTTCCGTGCCATATTAATACTCGTTGACGATTTCGGAAAGCAGCTGAGCAAATTGATGGCCGATGTCTCTGAAGGGGGCGTCGCTGAGCGATGTCAGAGCAAAAGTATTGATCTTCATATTGTATGGTCAGCCATGTAGAGATTTCATCTCTAGTGTGTCCATTACTTACTCTATTCTCCTAATGAGACTTCCGTGTTCTATTTCCCTGGTCGTGAAGAGATATCACCCCTCTGAGCGCCGTAATAGTGAGACCAGTCGCGCAGTTCACGCTCTTTGCACCCCATTCATATCTTCGAGAATCCGACACTTCTATCGGGAAAAACAGCCCGAATTACATCGCGATGGCAATCATAAGCTAAAGTAATAGTCGGAAGAGGAGATGGAGGAGAGCCGGCAGTCGTTTCTTCGGGGATGATGAGTGTCAATACGGAGTACGGTAGGCAACCCCGTACAATATCACCCCTGTAACCTCCCGTGACTCCTCTCGCTAAGGCCCCTGAAGATCGCGTAATAGTCGGCTGCCTTCCTTCTTTGCTCGCTTCGCTCACAAAGGGAGCAAAGGAGGAAGGCAGCCGACTATTACCCCGAATTTCCCCTAAAAACCTTCTGTTATTTTATAGCTCTTTTTTTACTTACTCCCAACATTCAGCATAGCCAGTACAATGCATATCATGACCGTCATTACAATCATCACTCGGAAATTATTCCCCTGTCTATTCTCATTACCGGCTTTGGAGAGTTTTAGTTTCCAGAAAGTTTTGTTCCTCTTCCCGTCTTCTACTCGCAAGCCCCTATGGAAAGCATAGCGAATGGGATTCAGAACTTTCTTCAGTACGATCAGTATATAGGCTCTACGGCTGCGATAGTATGGGCTGTAGTACTGCATGTGAGATCACAACGAGCCCCGTCAACAAGGTCGCATTGGCGACGGCTTTCTGGTACGGTCTTCAGGATTTCTTTAATTGACGGGCCTCCGGCAGCCATGTTATTTTTGATGTGGAATTGAGATAAGAGGATACTCAGCGATGATAGTTTACTTTCATCTTCGGATACTCCTGGTAGCCATGAAGATTAAATGTAACAGCACGAGCTTTCGGTCATCCTTACGCAACTGAACTTACGAAGCTCGAGTAGTGACTTTACCGTCTGCCTCGGATTCCACAAGGGAATCAAAGGAACCAGAAAACCACCGCTCTTAGGCCGCGAACTCCTGTCAGCTATTCGAAAGGGAACAAATTGAGCGAACTCACTTGGACTAACGAGACGGAAGAATATCCTTCAGTGGATTAATTCTGCTGTTATGCGAGTCCCCGAGGTTTCCATTCCTCTTCACTATCATTCCATTGATGGTTGGCTATTTCCTTCCTACCAAGAGTTTCTTCTTCCATGATTGCTTAAATTCAAATAATCACTAGTTCGGCACATCCAATGTATTTATCAACTTGCAAATGAAAACGCCACGGCAAGTTTAAAAAGAGTCAAGGCGCCAGAAATGCAGCTGAGAAAATTCCGACAGCCACTAGGTTACACAAGACAGCAGAAAACATTTCCGAGAATAACAAACGCCATTAATTCTTTCCTCCGTAGCCACTCAACTCACTGAAGCTGGCTGATGGCATGCGTGCGCCAGATCAAAGCCATCAAATACTCCGTACAAGACAAAACAATTTCAAATGTACGGGGTAGTCGCCCCGAGACTTTCCAAAAGAACATAAGCAAGCACCGAGATCTCCTTGAAATACAACACAACGCAACTAAGAATAACGCAGCATAGCAAAAAGCCAGCTCCAAGTACATCGTCACACGTGACATACTCCCCCTCCGAGTAGCACATTCACAGCATCCCCGTCCTTCAATCCGTGCTCCAAACAACACCAAACACCTTATTCCCCCTTGTCTTCATCAATCAAGAAATATCGGTATTTGTGATCAAGATGGTGTGCTCTGCGTGTCGTGAGCAGGTTTCAGCCCTAGCCCCGAAACGGAAGCGACGGTGATGAGACGAGACGAGACGGGACGGGATGGGACAAGCTGACCGAGCACAAGCACAAGCTCGAGGACTCGTAATCGACGGCTTTGTAACACGTTTCTCATTCATACTATACAAATAGCCTTTCGACACGCGCATTCAATTTCCCATCCTCCTCTGCTTAATAAAATCACAAAGCACATTCCATTCCATTCCATTCTGCTACGAATTCACAGACTTGGACCTGGACTCGAATTAATTCCCGACGCTACTGTACTGTACAGTATCGCGATAAGAAAGTCTATCTACCCCGCCAGGCGCATCAACCTCGACCTCGACCTCGACCTCGACCTCAAATCCCACCACAACAACCAAAACCATACAGAGCAACATGTCGGCAATAATCCAAAGCGAGGCGCCAGCGACAACTCAAAGCGAGACGCCAGAAACAGTCCCAAAGGAGGTGTCAGAGCACACCTACGAGTTCAGGATCAACATGACCTGTGGTGGCTGCACCGGAGCCGTAAATCGCGTGCTGAGCAAATTAGAAGGTTCAGCTCCTCTCCTTCCCATTGCCTTTGCCCCCCTCCTCTCCTCCCCATAACCACATTCACATTCCCATCTTCCCAGCCAGCCCGGCCTTGCTAACGTGCAAGCTACTCAACACTAGGTGTCAAGAGCCACGACGAAACCGTCAACCCAGCACAGGATGACCCCGGACACGCGATCGTAAAGACTGAGCCGTCCCTCGACTACGATACCGTGTACGAGAAGATCAAGAAGACGGGCAAGAAGGTTTTCGAGGGGTACAATGATGGGGTTCTGATTGAATATCACCCATTGCCGAAAAAGGCTGGTGGTGATGCGGTTAAGACTGAATCTGAAAAATTGCCTCGACAGATTGCTGCTTGAGGGGGGAGGAATGGACGGAATTGTGAAGGGAGGGTGGATGCGAATACGGCATAGTACGATTAAGATGATGAATACAACGGGTCGGTAAATACAATGTGAACTTTTTCTGAGATGGTTGGAAGTGGTTTAGTACGAAGGAACTGTTGTATGGGCTCACGTCCCGAGTGCGTAACTTTGCGGAGAGCGCTTGGAATTTGCTGGCTACTTATCAGATTCGTAGCTTTGCCAAGGATAGAGTTGCATTCACACCCTCCCCCCACCCCGCCAAAGCCTTCTGTTGCTTCTCTACCAATTAAGAGACTAAAGGTATATATATTTCCACATGATGCCGAGTTGATGGTTGCGTTCTTCAACATTCTCCTAGCCAATATATATGGCGTCAATCCATACAGTCACTGGTTCGTCCATATCTGCTAGATGTTCGACTGCAAGAAAGGGACATCCCAGGACCTCAAAAGGTTGTCCATTTATGTTTATTTCTTGTCGTGGGTCGATTGGATCACCCCAGGTGTAAGAAGGGCCTTGTATGGTGGGGCGTCTGCTAAATCGACGTTGAAAATCTCGCAAGATATGGAATCGACGCTCGAAAATTTGTATTGCTTGCAAGATAGAGATTCATCCGCTGCGATGGACTCTCGCGAGTCTCCGGTGTGCTGCTAGAGTTTCGAATCAAACCCGGGGCAAGTGTCTCCCATCCAACATTTGGAGCAGGGGCTGCAAAGACTGCCGAGGGGAGAGGTCAAGGGCCGTTTCTTTCTCTCCGCAGACCCATGTGCTAAATTGTATCAAGTCGGTGTATTCGAGTACGAGGGGCGAGAGGCGAGGTTGAGCGCAGAGGTGGTTGAAGAGGTTGGTTGCTCAAAATTGTTGATGCAGGAAGTAAACGCGCAAAACTGGTGAAAGGCTCTGCTGGCTGAAAATACCTTACAAATCAGCCTTGCTCCTTCCCGTCATCTCATTGGCTGAGTCGGCTTTCTTTTAAGGTTAGCCGCTATGCCTCGGTAGTACTTCCCCGCGATTCCCCAGCATCCGTTTGCCGCAAGGTACAAGTATAAGAAGGTATAAGATACCTAGGTCAGAGGGAAACTTTAATTACTTATTCAAACCATATTATATTATGCTACAGTAAATTCTCAAACGATACAACACAATACCCAGCTCGTCTTCTCCAAATTCCCAACCGCCACAATGGTTATCAAACGCAGCGAGCCATGCTACGTCCTTGGCGTAGGCATGACCAAGTTCATTAAGCCCCGGGGAAAGGTCGACTACACGGAGCTTGGTTTCGAGGCAGGTGTTAAGGCTATGCTCGATGCCCAAATCAACTACGACGATGTTGACCAGGGAGTGGCATGCTACTGCTACGGAGATTCCACCTGCGGACAGCGAGTCTTTTACCAGTTCGGCATGACAAGAATCCCCATTTACAACGTCAACAACAACTGCTCCACTGGGTCAACAGGCTTGGCCCTGGCTCGAAATGTTATCAGTCATGGCGCTGCCGATTGTGTCCTGGTGGTTGGCTTCGAGAAGATGTCTCCGGGCAGTCTACAATCCTACTTCAACGACAGGGCTAATCCTACCGGCACAAGCTCGCAGATGATGAAGGAGACCCGAGGCATCACCAATGCACCTGGCGCCGCTCAAATGTTTGGAAACGCCGGTCGAGAGTATATGGAGAAGTACGTTGCCACTTGCTAAGCTACAGCCCCTCTAACAATCAGTCTCCAGGTACGGTGCCAAAGCAGAGGACTTTGCAGAGATCGCACGCGTAAACCACGAACACTCCCAACGAAACCCATACTCCCAGTTCCAACAAGTGTACAGCCATGATCAAATAATGAAGTCGCCCATGATTCACGAACCCCTCACCAAGCTGCAATGCTGTCCCACCTCGGATGGAGGAGCAGCCGCTGTCCTCGTTTCCCAAGATTTCCTCGACGCCCGCCCACATCTCAAAGACCAAGCCATACTCATTGCAGGCCAATGTATGGCCACCGACGCCCCCAGTCTGTTCTCCAAGTCTGCCATTGACTTGATGGGTTTCGAGATGACTAAATACGCTGCAAAGACAGCATTGACGGAAGCTGGTTTAACACCACAGGACGTCAGAGTCGTTGAGCTACATGATTGCTTCTCCGCAAACGAGATGATTGTCATCGACGCGCTCGGCCTCAGCGCACCGGGGAAGGCTCATGAGTACGTCCGTCAAGGGAACCTCACATACGGCGGCAAAACGGTCGTCAACCCGTCCGGCGGTTTGATTTCGAAGGGCCACCCTCTGGGAGCCTCCGGAATCGCTCAATGTGCCGAGCTTGTATGGCATCTCAGAGGCTGGGCGAATAATCGTCTAATCAAGGACACAAAGGTTGCTTTGCAACACAATCTTGGTCTTGGTGGTGCTGTTGTCGTCACTGTTTACACGAGGCCTGATGGCAAGGCTGCCCAGGAAGTTAGTTCAGCCGAAGTTGGCAAGCGGAATAAGCTGGGCTATAACCCTGCTGTTGAGGCGAAGGGTTTCACAAACGCACAGGCTACGAGTGTGAGGAGTAAGACGAAGGCTAGCGCTTGGGCTTTGGGTGATGTTGAGCAAAAGGTCGAGTCCAGGTTTTAGTTGTATGATACATGTATTATGACGTTCTTTTGCGTTATCAATCCGCCATACTGCATCATGAATGAGATGTCATTTCCTATGGGGTTTCGTGCTTTTTTTTTTTCGGATTACCTTATTTGTTTTTCTCTCTTCCCTTTGTCTTTCCAAAATACGACCCCGCTTCACTATTTTTTATATAACGATCTGAGGAGTCAACGATCTCGTACGCTCGAGGAAACAAACAGGCGAAGCAAGACCAGGATATTCAAAAACTCAAAAGAAATGGAGAGTTCTCATCATCCTCGCCCTCATTCTCATGCTCGCCGACTTCAACAACTGGTTCCTCATCTAGTCTATCACTCTCTCCTGCCATCCGGTTACTCAGACACCCAGCTCTATGCCAACATTTTAAGCATACCCAGCCATATTCCGTGATGGGTAAACCAAGTGGCTGTGACGCAGGTATACCGCATGGCCTTTCCCCGAGCCGAGACCTATCGTCGTCATATGCCCCACCCCTTTTGATCTTCTCAAGGAGTAGTCGCCACTGTACGTCCACGATCATAGGGTTGTGAGCATCAGCGCATGAACACTCGCTGCACCGAGGACACTCGTGGAGATCGACACGTTTTTGAAGCCATCCATCTTCTTTGACGCTTATGTTCATCTCAAACAAACGGGCAAGTGTTTGTTCACCCCATCCAATCCTCCCAAGCGGGCCTCGAGCTAGCTCATTCTTAACAAATCCACTCAAGTCAAACCCATCAACAGACAACACGTTTCTCCATTTGCCAAAGCCCTCAAAAGTATACAGAGCCAGCGAAGTCGGGGTTTCCTCAACAGGGCTCAGATCAATCTGGTTTCCAACCGCATGCACATCAGCTCCTCGTCTCAGCAGAAAAGCCGCCTGCTCGAAATCATGGATCAGTATTGCCTTATGCAAAAAGGTAAATTGTCCTCGTCTCGCTACAGTTTGGACCTTATTCCCACAATTGTCAAGTGCAAATTCCAAGTAACTATTTGAACCTATCTTCGTACTTCTCTGTGCAGCATGCTCTAGCACCCAGAATGTCATAAAATTGAGGTATGTTGCCGGACTTGCTAATTCTGGTGCTAGGTATCCGAGCAGCCAGGCGTAAACTTCGTGTTGGATTGCACTGATGACTACTTCCGAGAGGAGACCCCAACAAGCGTCATAGGGGTCATAAGTGTTTGCTGAGGTAAGGAAGAGGCGAAACATTGCGATGCGAGTTTTGGCTGGTGCGTCAACATCAATGCCATACTTGATAATTCGTACAATTTCTCTGTGTTTCGGATTCATGGTTAGCCTCTGTAGAGTGTTTAATACAAGGCAAGGGTGCGGGGTACCCATAGAAGTCTTCTTGGAAAGCACTCTCTTTCAGGACAGCCCATAGCATCTGACATATATCAAGATGCATGTGTGTTGCCGCGACCTAAATTGAAACCCCGTTAGAGCAGTTCGACGAACTTCCTTGGTCAAAACTTACATGCAGCAATGTCTGCCCCTTTTCATTCGCAACATATGGCGACGCCTCGTGCCTATCAAACAACAGTCTCAACCCTCCAATATTTCCCTGTTCACAAAGTTGGAACGCAAGCGAATCGTTAGGCAAAACGGTCAAGATACTCAGATTCTTTTTCCATTCTCCATACATATTTGATGCGGAGAAGCGGATTTCATACTTTACACCAAGACGAACCAGCCATTGTGCGGGTGTCATTCTGAACTTTATCTCACTTCCTTTATCGTCTGGCATATGCCACGGGTCCGCAGTGGAGGTGGTGGGACGATTGATATAGGAGTGGGATGACCAGATTATGGTGCCGAAGAAATTAGTCGTCGTGGTAGTTGATATACTAGTGTGTATTTTGCGTCGTTTCAATGTCCCTCTTTGGGCAGAACATATATTTCTCTCCCCAGCTGGGAGACCGCCCTGGTCAGTGTTTGCGACTTTCTCATCCTTTGTCGCGTTTTGATCCAAGATTCCACTGCCAATCTCTTTCAGCGCCATCTCCATCCCCTTATCAAAACCCCTCCGCACCACCGGATTCGAGATTCTCGCTGACACTCTTCCGATCTCGCACTTCACGCTTTCAAGCTCTGAGCATACACCTCGGCTTGCCGAGATTATTGTAATCTGGGGCTCAAGCCTCTTCTCACTATTGAGTTCACTTGCTCGGTGAAGTGCATCCAGACTGCGGTTGATGTGACGACTGCCTTTGGTCAGCATGGCTATAGAACGGGCGTCGTAGTCGACATTACTCACTCTGATTCGATCTGAAACGCCAACGCCAATGTCTGCTTCGTACTCTCAAGCGCAGCCTGCAACTTTACAATCTTCTTCTCTTTCAAGACCGCTCCTACAGCAGCCCATTTTCTCTTCCCACCACTACTCCCATCAATTCTCGCTTCTATTTTCTCGGTTATATCCAGTATAGTTTGTATTTGAATCTTACAGCTCTCCAACAAACTCTTCGTCATATCACTCAATTCATTCCTTCTCTCCCTCTCCGCCAAACCATCCAATACCGCACAAAAGGATTTTATCTGCTGAGCGATGGCAGATATAGTGGTATCGGCCTCTTCGACGGATTTCCAGAACTCGTAGCCCTTTTTTAGGCCGGCTGCGAGTTGGAAAGAGAGGGAGACGAAGGCGATGACACTTGCGCCTGCGTCCATTATCGGAGGTTTTGCCAAGATTCACGTTTCGAGAACCGTATGTATGTGTATATATTTGAACAGATTGAAAATATAGAAGAGATGAAATAAAATGAAATGAAGAAAGAGGGAGGAAGAGGTAAAAGCATAAGATGTTGGTTGGGCTGAGAGCAGGTGAAACGTGGTGTGGCTGAGACCGGCCATGTTGGCGACCTGCAGGGCAAGACAAGGCGCCTACCGGATGCCTACAGAAAGTATTCTATTATACACGGAATCCAGTTCGTGACATTAACAGCTTTGTTGGTTGCTCCGCCTTGTTCTGTGCGTGAAATAATATTTGTGGAAAGCATGGTGTGAGTGAGACTAGGCGTAAGAGATGCGCGTAGGACTTGGATATTTTGAGTATCTACGAGTACGTGTATTTATATTATCGAAAGGGTTACAAGAGGGTAAATACGCTGCAAATTAAGAGTTTTCTGGAATTAAGAAGAAAAAGGGATTTGATATATGCTTCTGTATAAATGTAGGGAAGTGAGGTATTAGGAAATCTTAGGCTGTTAGTATATCTAGCTACGGGTAGCTACCTAGCCTGTACTCCGAGGACAATTTTTGATGTGCGTTAAAAAATATCTTCTCAAAAGGGTCATGAGTTAAAGTTTATAAAGAAAGAACGCGCGATTGTATGATAGTTATTGGTGTTTTATAGTTGTTGATACGGGGATCGAGACTTACTACGTGGGGTAGTGGAGCGTGAATAGTGGCGGCTGCTCCCGGCACTACGCGGGCTGCGCATGGCGAAATCGGGAGATGAAGGGATAAGCGCTGGAATATACAAGTAAGCGCTTGCTTTCTACTAGATAGATGTGTTTGGATATTTCAGGTAGAGAATTATAATAATATTTAAAATACGCTGCTATGTCCTTATTCAGCAGCATACTCGGGCTGTTGAGTTGTGGATTATCGAGTTGAGATTTGTGCGGGGAAGATATAAAAAAGCGAGCACTGAAAGGAGAACCGTTATTTTAAAGATTAGAACGATACAAGTAGTAATATAATCATGCATCGCTGAACAGGAAATGGTGTGACTGGGAAGGAACTCCTTGGTCACTTGAATGAAGGGTTACTCACGTGACTATATATATTTGCTATATCCTGACTTCAGGCTTGGTCTGTATTTATATGAGGTGATGCTGATACCTTAGAAGCGTAAATGGCTTCAACTGACTTCATTCGTATGTCTTTTGGACCCACTATTGATATCTAAACATCTGATATTACAAATACAAAACGTGCTATAAGTGACCCGAGAAAAGGGACATGATGAAAGATCCACATCTCATATCTCTGATACCAGAAAACTTCCGATCTGTAAACCGTTCTAGAGCTAAAGTAAAATAGAGATCAGTGCGCGGGTAAGTGCAAGAACTGTCGTGACATATTCTATACGTTGATCGGGGGTCGACTTCACTTGGAGACCTCAGAGAGCACAGAAAATGTGCTGTTCTTTGAAATATTCCCGTAACGATAGATGTGTAGAGAGAGTACAGAGTACAGGGTATCTAGGTTATCTACCCAGGTAGGAGGCTTAGCATTTCTGATTGAAGTACTGCAGGACAGACTGATGGTGAGCCTAGTGAAATAAGCTTTAGCGAGCGAGTGAGCTTCTTCGTAGCGACGCTGCACTGCCGCCATTAACAAACAATTTCCACATCACACGCAGAATGATATTCTGCCTTGTGCTGGAAAGGGCGAATTCCTTGTGATTCCGACAATAATATTCAGCTCTTCTGCAACCAAACGTTATCGGCTGCAACCAAATGTTATCGGCCAGTTTAGTCTGCTCCCATGTATGCACTATTGTACGAGTACAGTACCCCGCTCTATGTTCTGCAGCCCGGCGTCCCTATGCGCGTTGCCGTTGACATTAGATCCTCAAAGACTCGGTGCTCAGAAACTTCTGGTGTACTTTCTGGGCCTTTGTTCGTCCTTAAGAGCTGCACGACGCCGGCTCTCTGCTTTTGCCGCGAAATGATTGGTGACATTGAGTCATGGCCGGGGGGTGGTCGAGTGGCTTGTGAAACGGACCCCAAATTGTTCACCGGCGTGCACTACTATCGCGGGATGCCTATCGATCATCGTGGTGGCTGAGACTCAAAGCTTCCCCTGTGGTCGCCTTTCATCATGTTGGTTCTAGGCTGCTCATTCATTGATATTTAAGATGTTTCCAGTTCCTTCATTGACCAATTTCTTATACTTTGCATTTTCATTCAAATAAAACTCAAGAACCTTCTCCACTGCTTCAAATAGCAGACACTTCAGCCCATTATACAAGTATCAGAACCGTCAAGCTGTCTTTCACATACCAAACCAAGTTTCAATCCTCCTCTGCCATGTCACCTACTGCTTTCCAGCAGCAGGTCACTCAGCTATTGGCTGAGGTGACAAAATGTTATGAATTCTGCGATGCCGTCCGAGAAAATAGACGACTAGGCTCGACTCACGAAGCTCTGGACACGTTACAATATGGCATCAAATCCAGTGCCTGGAACATCCAGAATGCGTATGGCGAGTTGCGGGACGATTATGGCTCTCGGGTGGAGTTGGGGGACGAAACGGCTCGCGCTGCACTCAGCAGAGCAATTCGGACCGTGCAATCAAATATCCAAGCACGCTTGAGTGAGATTGCGTACCGTCAGCGCGACTCTCACGACCCCGAAAACCCTGGGTTCAGAAAGCTGAACGATAAGATGGAAAATGTGGAAGCCGATGTTTTGGACGAATTGGAAAGCCTGGGCACAAGATTCAAGAACGCCACGACGGAGGTTCCAAAGCCCGCAGCGCCTGCACAACCAGCGAAACCAAAACTCAGGACGGATGAAGTCATTGTCTTGTCGAAAGACTGGGACATGTTGGTGCAGCACATGAAAAGCAGCTGGATTGAGACTTCAGTTGCTGGGGAGGTTTTCTATGTGAATGCTTTTGATGACAAGAAAAGGCAATGGGAGAGACCGAGCGGCTTCATCAAGGCGCTTCCTCGCGCAGTACCAAAGTCAACAACGAGCCGCTCAGCCTGGGAACAGCCATCACGGCGGCCAACGAGAGATGGAACTTGGAGCAACGGCAAGGGCTGGTGAGGGGTTTGATATCTGTGAAATGTGTTTTGGTTCAAGCGAGTTTTGTTTTATAATACCTGGATGCAATTTGCGGCGTTATTTGGATACCCCCTGGCAGATGACTATTGTCTCCGTGATTTGGCACTGGCGAGCGCTTGTTTGAATACACAGGCTATATGGCACGGGAACAGAACACCCCGAACAGAAAATACGAAAATATTTGGCTGTTACAACAACCCCACCTGATTCTTTCAACTCTGTAAAAGTTGCTAGAGGCGTAGTAGTGAGATTGTGTGGAAATTTTTCTTGACCATAGAATATGATACTAGCGCATTGCTTACTGATAATCGATGAAAGCTATAATTATCCATTTCCACGTTTGTCTCAAGAACTCGTCTATTAGATTTTGAGTGAAAAGGGGGACAGACACACGTGATCCATAAGCCATCCCAACATGGTTCACGAAGTAGCTTTGCACGTTGAGTTCCGGGTCTTTACAGATTATAGGTAGCTCCTCTAATGAAATTAGTATGGAGGAGTTCAATGATATTATTGCGTAGTCAGCAGCGGCAACACAACGCGCTTGGGCGGACGCGACGCGTCCCCGCAAATACAATTCAGGAAAGTAACAATATTAATGACCTCCAACATTATAATAAAAATACTTATCTATTCCATTCCGTTCTTTTCCCTCTCTAATCTTTGAGTCCGCTTTTACCAAGTTCATAGTTCTATGGGGGCATAGTTGGGCCTTCCACCTCTTGTACCTCCTCCCCAAACTTGCTTAGACGTCTGCCATAAAAGCTTGCTTGTATTGGCAGCCCAAGCAAGCGTAGTACCTGCTCCGGGGTAATTTCTTCAGTCAGTTCAATGTGCTTCTTCAGAATTTCTCCCTCCTCTTCTCATTACCAGAGCCTGCAAACTCCAGTAAACCAACACACAATGCGATCCAATTTGCAACTCTTTCAGGACTCAACGTTGACTCGTGCTGTCGCATCTCAACTGTCCGCTTGTCATCTTTAAACAAGTTTCTCAGGTTATAACAAGAGCGTTGGGCACCCAAGTTCCCGTAATTACCTGAGGGTCTGGAGAAATTGATCAACTGATGGAGGTTGTGGGGTACTTTCAATTCAGCTATGGAGCCACTATCTGAATGATCACTATCTGAATCATCACTGTGTTCAGTAAGATCGGAAATTGAGGTCGTTCCACCGAGAAGAACCTCGAGCCCCATTTGAGCAGGATTCTCGTAAGACATCACCCGTTCGGCCAGCCTAGATCGCTCGCGGAAGCTGGGCGAGTAGTCATCGTTCCCTCTTCTGTATTTCGGATGCAATTTATCAATTACAGGCTCGAAAGTCCAAATCGTTGCTAAAAACAGACGAATTGTCTCAACTGGAAACCCGTCATCTCCATTCCCTACGTGAACATGCAGCGCGCATGATTCATTGCAGCTAATTCGATAATTGTCCGAAAGAGTCTGGCAGACCCTTTTGACCGCCATCAAAGCCTCGGGACTGAAGTAGTACGCTGGGGACTTGACCTCGATTCTATGGTAGAGGTACTTTCGATCCGGAGCTTTGATAGTAACATCAGTCTCCACAATCCATGCCTCTGCAGGCTCTACAAGGCCCCAGATAGACGTCCCCGCAATGACGCCTGCTTTCTCCCGAAGGGTCTTTGCAATATGTTCGCGCACATTCGTTGTCTCGTTGTCGTGTATACCTTTCGTGAGGCCGAAGATGGTACGAGGGTCATTGGGTTCAGGGTCTTCTCCATCTTTGCCGGTCATTTCCTTACAGACTGTCCCTATGGAAAACTCGATTTCAACTCCAAATGTTAGACGGGGTTTATTTTCACCCGAGTGGGACACCTCCCTTTGACTATTTAGGAATTCTGGTTCCATGACCTCGTTGAAGGCTCCCAGATACGTATTTTCTAACAGATAGAGTGTCGGTGAGAGCGTTTCTTCAACACGAGAATTTGCTGAGTAGGACTTATTGCACAATGCTATTTGTTGCTTCTGCCGCTACACGTGTAATTTTCTTTGTTGTCCGATGACAGACACAAAATCCTGCTTGTATAATGATCTATTTACTATATATGTATAATTTTTGTCGACTTTTAGGGCCCTTTAGTTTTTTTGTTAAATCATTTGTATTGGAATTTCCCTGTGTTGTTATACCCCTTATGATTTATTTGGAACATATATCCGTTGTACAACTTTGGCCTATTGTACGAGACTCCACTGGTGCTCCTTTGTTTTGAATGCCTCAATGTACCCGAAACAGCAATACGTTAAACATAATGGCCCTGTTTAAACTTTTAAGATAAAGGATTCATGGTGAGTCTTTAAGAACAATGAGTTTGTTGTCTCGAGGGTCGCAGAACAGGCCTCTCAAGAGACATAGGTCTCGGAACAGCATTGGATTGCACAAGTATTAGAAGGAGCTTTCCAGGCTTTGGGTGACTTCTTTCATCCCTATACTTCACAAACCATCCAACTCACCAGATACCAAAGATGCCATCAGCAATAACCACAGAACAGGCTCCCTTAGGCCCAGTGTGCTGTGTCTTCACCGACATCATCAACTCCACAGCCTTGTGGGAACATGCCCCAATGGCCATGAAAATCTCACTTGCAAAACACGATCGATTGGTCCGGGACGAGTTAAATCGCTTCGGTGGATACGAAGTAAAATCAATAGGAGATGGATTCCATCTGGTCTTCGCCGCGGCGCGAAATGCAATGCATTTCTCCTTGGCAGTACAGGAAGGCATGAAAAACATCGAGTGGCCCGAGGCAATCCGCGAGTATCGACGTCAGAAGGCCGACAATAGCCATACGGGGCTGTCAGTTAGCATAGGAATGAATTTCGGCAAGCCTTTTAGCGTCGACATAAATCCAACCGACAATCGCCTGGATTATTTCGGCCCTATGATCAACAAGACTTCTCGGATTCAACGCGAGGCTGGCGAGGGCACGATCGCGGTCTCGGATGAGTTCATCTGGCAACTGGAGGACGAGCAAACTGCCCAAACAGGTCTTGGGCCAGATTTCGATAAAGATTTCGATGACCTTGATAGTAACAGAAGGGAGGTTCTTCGAGAAGTCCTTTTGTATCGACCTTTCGAGTTCAGTCTTAAAGGCTATCGGTCGCTTAAGGGAATCAATCTCCCCGAGTATATCACGTTAATCAGCCGCAAGACTACTTCCAGACGCAGCTCGCTCGTTGACAGTGAGAGTAGAGGCGAAGCTGTAGACACCCCAACGAACTCGAGCACCGAAACACTCTGAGTTCAACATACCAAGGAGAGTGCGGGACTTTGGGAACGATAAGAAGCCGAGTTTTCTGCATACAAAGTAAGAAGACAGCATAATGAACTCATGGGATTCCCACTAGATACACCACTGCCTGGACAACCAACTCGCCGACCTCGCCAACTGTGATTGGTATACTATTCTGCATGTAACGTTTTCGTTCCAAGCAAGCACGGCTTTGATAGTGTCAAAATTGAAGATTATTTCCAATCCTGCTAAAAGTTCATATTGTGACTCAAATGATTGCCTACACTCATCCAAAAACAGCACTCTCTCATGACCAGTTGCATGTGGCATCTTATTTCAAAGCTCTATGCGAGACATCAACGTGAAAAGAAACAAAGCACTAGACAGAATTCTATCGTATACACGATTTGACTCACCATTAAGGATGCCAAGAACTCAGCATCTCTGTCTGGCCTTCACCTGCCTTAAAGTTCTCTTCACGGGCAAGTCAAACGCTATCTTGCGAGCGAATCATACTTTGGCTTTCCAGTAATGGAAATATCGGGCACTTCTGCATATGGGTCGGCTCGCCGTCAAGCAACGTCCTTCTCTACCAAATACTGCTTGTTTCGAATCCAAGCATATATCTCATGAACCTAAAACCTCAATGATGATACCCAAGTAAGTTTACGTCAGGGCCTTGTGGCGTTGGTTCATATTCATTGACCAGATCTACCGAATTTCGGAATGTTTCACGGACGGAGCCCAGCTACCCGTGGAAATTCCCACCCATTCTAGAACTCCCCAAGTTCAGGGTAAAATGAAAATGTCCTTTATCATAAATCTCTATGCGTCGTTTCAAATGGGATGTCGAGATATATATAAGGAATGGAAGGTTCTTAAAGTAAATATGAATGACCTGCCAGTCCAAACCGTTCTCTATATACCCATCCAGTTCATCCTAATCAACCAAATCATCACACTTTCCGCGCGGACTTAAAACTCTTACATCAACTCTTTTACCAACCACAATGGGCGATAGTCGGCCTTATCCGCTTGTGGAGCGTCAGTACGTTGGGGCAGGTTGTATCATTCGACTCCCCAAGGAAGAACAGAGTGTATTCATATGTCAACCAAAACGTCTTACATGTCCAGAAGGCCCTAAACCTATAGATTACTCTGAAGTGAATTCCAAAATACTTCCATATCATGCCATTGTTGTCTTGGGCACTGGAAGTTCCTTTGGAGATGATGTGACTTTTGTCGTGGTAGGCACCCCCTTTTATCACCTGTTCTCTTTCTGAAGCCCAATCACTAATCTCCTGGTTTGGTTTAGCTCCAGTCGGTCCAAGAAGAGTCTTATCAGAACGTCTGGAATCTGGATGAAAGCAAGGATTCTAGACGGCAGGGGTTTAGTGGTATTGTTGATGGTTCAGATTTAAACGAAACGGAAGATGGATACACTCTACAGTACCACCTTAGGAATCACGAGACAATCGAGGTTCATTTCGTGGGGAGCTTTATTGGACCGTACACATTGCCTATCAAGGAGTTGAATAACTTTTCTTGGCATTGGGGCACGAAATCTTACAGTTATCGATTCGATGAAGCCTCCTATGAGAAACTGGCGACCAAGTTTGCCTTTCCCAGAGAGACATATGTGCCAACCAAACAGCTGGAAAACAAAGCATTTACCGCGGCTACGTGGCAACGAGACTAAACGAGTAGGTTCTTGACTTACCTCCTAAACTGCTTTCCTTATCAAATGACTGACATTGATGACTTTTAGTGACACGAGAAATGAGGAGATGATTTCTATAACTATCACTTTGTGACAATGGCAAGCATTATTACACAGCCTGAGGGTCTTGAGATTTCGAAGACTGCTGTGTTGAGGATGGGGACAGAGATGTCGGAATTCGGAGCTGGGTTTTCAATGATTGACTCGCGGAGGCTTTGGAGAACAAGATAGTTGTCCCAGCCCCAGAGATCTAAATCGTGGAGGGTGGTATTGCTACGGGTCGGAGTGAGCGCGACAGAACTTGTTATCAAAGTCTAGGTTGTTCGGGTGAGCTCTAGCTAAGGGTAGCAAGAAACAAATTGATTGCCTCTCAGCTAGATACCCACGTAGGCGCGTGTATTCCGGCAATAGCCACCCTCCTTCTTCCAACTCAATCTTGCATACTCTATTCAATTTGACCAAACTCCCCTCTTCACCTGAGCCACCAGATCAGTGTTGGTTCCTCAATATTAATAACAACCCCAACTCGAGTGTCTGACTATCAGTGCCACTTTGGTGTGTTAAAAAATGTTTTTATAGGGTTTAGCATGAGAGTAGACTGGCCCACGAGGGTAGTTGACCCTTTTACCGGAAAGCCTTATCAAAGAAACTTGGGAAGCTGAATTAAACCTTACGTGACAAGTCTCATTGAACTGGCTCGCCACGACGCTGCTCTTCAGCTGTAGATAATACCCCCTCCTGTTTGGCATCTAAATATGACAGGTGCCGTATGTGATTTGAGCCGAATCACTCAGGGTGCAAGAATATCGCAAGCGCCTGCTCCAACCTTTTTAAACTCAATGGCTTGCTCAAGAAATCATCCGCGCCCGCGCGACTAAAACTAGCCCTGCTATCATTATTCACCACCGCTGTGACAGCGATGATAGCATGTTTGTGCAGCAGTTTCCCCTCGGCTTCTAGCTGCCGAATCTCGCGAGTCGCCGTCACACCATCTTTATTTGGCATTGATTGGTCCATCAGGATCACATCAATGCCGACGTCGTGCGTGAGGACCTGCGCGATCGCTTCTTCGCCGTCGGAGGCTACGATGACTGCGAAGCCGAGCGTGGTCAGCATTTTAAGGCCGAGTTTTTGGTTCACCTGTGCGCCGTTTATATTAGTTTGGCTGTTGACATTCAATATAGAGTGGGAATAGGATATGAAGTACCAGATTATCCTCAACGAGGAGGACGGTGATTTTCTTGCTGGTAGTATTGGCGCTGCTAAAGGTGGTATGTCTACTTATTGCCTTCGGCTGGAGAGGCTCTACAGCGTTGGAAGAAAGACTTGGGATGCCTTTGAGATCTCGAAGAGCTAGAGCGGCGCGGGATTGGAATGTATGCCATAGTAATGGCTCCTGGAGTAGGACAAAATGAGACTTGAGGGCCGGCAGCTGGTGAAGGATGTCTTCCTTGCTGTATGAGACTAGTACAATCCGAGTATCTTGATGCGTTAGAGCTTCAAGGAAGGCCGGATCGTATTGCAGGTATTCGGCATCGGTCCAAATGATATTGATATCTGGATGGTTGCTGAGGTCAGAAGTAAACAATGCGTCGACCACTTTGCAACCTGAAAGCTTCCATGCTGCCGTATGTCCTTCTTGGATGATTGGATCTTTCCGAGAGAATATTGCCACAGTGCCTGTATCTATAACGAGATCCGAAATACTATACCCTGAAGACGGCGCCTGCGTCGGGATTGTGACAGTGAAAGTGGTGCCAGTACGAACGGTAGAGGTTTGGTCGTCAGAGTAATGGCTTTCGACGGTGATGTTGCCACCCATCTTGTGCAAAAGCTCTTTGATGATACTCAGACCAAGGCCGGTCCCACGTTGCGTCCCGCGGGTTTCAGCCTGGGAGTAAGGTTCGAAAAGTCGGGGGAGGAAGACAGGCGGAATACCCAAGCCCGTATCTTTCACTTGTGTAATTAAATTGCCTCCCTCGTATTCCATGGCAAACATGATATATCCAGACCTTGTGAACTTCAGGGAATTGGACAAGAGGTTCATAAATATTCTATGAATATATGTTTCATCGAGGAGCAGTGCTTTTGGTACGCTTGGGGCTACAACAAACAACATCTCGACGTCGCCATCGTGATCTTTGTCGGGGAGAACGTGGACGATGGATTCGGCAACCGCTCTAAGGTCCAACAGAGTAGGGCGGCAGAGGGCATCCATATCGCTCTCAAGTTTTGACCAGTCCAAAACATTGTTGGTGACTATGAAACACATTAACGCTCTACTTCAGACTGGAACAGCTGATTACTTACTTAACGAAAGTGTTCTGGTTGCGCTCTGGATGGAATTCAGCAGCTGTCGGTCTGAATCCTTCAGTACAGATCGAGCCAGAAGATCAGTATAACCTTGCAAGTGGTGAAGTGGTGTTCGAATCTCATGGGAAGCCGATGCGATAAAACTGCTTGGCGTTGCTGCTGTCACCTCGGCGAGCTCCTTTTCCGCCAGCGTTCGCCAAAGCTTCCTCCTCGTCCATACGATTTCCGCCAGCTTGTTTCGCGACAAAGTTGCACTGTGTGCGAGCAGCCCATTTGCTAACATACAAGTTAAAAAAGCGATTGACCAGATGGCGATTGGCAATGTAGCGGGCCAGGTCTGGGTATCGGATGGCGGACGGCGGGAGTATAATGTTGCTGCGTACAAGCCTAACATTGTTAACTCTTTATTTATTTTGCAGAACTCTATGTAACATTTACCTGTGAAATGCATGCTGGCAATGCCGACAGCTGCCACCGCTGAAAATAGGATCTGCTGGCTCAGAAAGGGCTCAATATTAGTCAGATAAATGTAGCCGGCTATACAAACTACCCAAGATATCAATGCAGAGATCACTACAGGAATCGCACTAAGTGTCATGTAGCCCTCAGGTATCTCCATGGCAAAAAGGCCGCCATAATGCATGCAAGTCAGTGATAGAGACCACAATAGGCCCATCAAAACTGCCTCCAGACAAAGTCCGCCAAGAAGACCCTCAAACGTTGCAATGAGCACGTTTTTTCGATGCGGTTGGGTTCCTTGCGTCGCCATGCTCACGAGATTATCGACTGACGAGGCGCCCAAGTTCCATGGGTGTTGAGAGGATGGTGCAGAACTTCCTCCAAATCCAGATCCATACCTAGATGCAGCAGATACCACTGTCAGATCGGGTTGATCAACATCTTCGCTTGTATCCACCCCTGGGGAGCATATGAAGGGACTTGAGAAGGCGAGGTTTGAAGCTGGTTTGCCCGCAATTGGATATTGCGAAGCATTTGCCGTACCCGGAGATGCGATGCTTTCCTGTAGACTGAGATGGCGATCTACATCCTGCTCCAATAATGGTAAAGTGGCGTCCTCCTCGCTGAATGCCGCGCGAGCTGACCTGGTGCGCGGGGCTTTCCTGTGGAGGCTTAGACTGTAACTTTTTCGCAAGGCGTCTTTCCCCAGCGAGATGAAGGTAAACCCCACAGCAAGGGCTCCAGTGAACGAAGTCAAACCGACATTGAGCCCAATGGGCACGTCCACTCTGCAAGATAGCATACCGACGAAATGCAGACTCCATGACGAGCAGAACCCGAATGTCAAGCTGATGATTGCAATCCAGGTCAGCACATGTATAAACTTTGTCGATGTACGCGCCTGGATCATGCTAGATGCTCCCCTTTAGCTACCTTCCTCACCAAACGGGGCGTAGATACTTGTACTTGCAGCTGTGTGGTGGTGAATGTGCCGAGAAAGGATATGATCATGGCACCGGCGATCAACCAAAGATTGAACCCTTTCTCCAGCCGCCGGAATTCGGGTTCCGATTCCGAGGCCATGAGCATGACCATGCGGGATGGTAATGGACCAGATAGAGATGTACCATAAATAATATTGTCAATTCCACCAGCTGAGGTCGATGCCGACCGATGAGGCATGTAAAAAGGAAAAAGGGTGTGTTGCTAAGATAGACGCGGTGATACCGTACATGGAGGGTGAAGGAATTTGAAGGGAAGGTTCAATCGGAGCCCGCAGATCAATGGCCTGGGATAAACTAGGTACCTACCTGGCCTGGCCTAGGCCTAGGCCCAGACCCAGACCTAGATTCCTCGCGACAGATTATTATTCCCATCTTTTCCAAGTATGCAGTTTGACGAACAAGCCACCTCCATCATCATAGGCAGGGAAGGGGGAAGGGGGAAGGTACACTTACTCGTACTCGTACTATTGTCGCCCCATATATTCACGTGACTAGTACCTTAGTTAGGTAATTAGCGGTGGAGATCTCTAAGAGTACCGGACCGGTAGTTCCATGTCGAGCATGTTCTACGGAGCACAGCTCCTCAGCAGCGCAGCCTCATGCTCTACCTAGGTAGGTATGTAAGTAGCCTTTTAAGATTCCACGTACCTCGCCTGTACTTCGTACTCCGTAGATTGATACTGATTCCCCGTTCTCCTGCTCCTGTATCCCTGCAATCGAACCTGGTGAACCTGACAGTGTGTAGGTACATACCCACCCACCTGCAATGAGCTCGAGATCGGCACCCCGGCCTGTTATGGCCCGGAAGTTTGGTCGCTCCTTCGAGCCCTTTGACTTGCTCCCCATAGCGAGCCTTAATTATCGAGAACTCGGGAATGTCAATTCCGGCAATCAAAATCCTTATGAGGAGTCCTGGGAGAGGATGAAGACCCTGCCGGAATCCTCTACATCGACCTCAAATTCGATCAACCCAGAGACTGTCGGCTGTCAAGCGCAACCGTTGTCGTGACACTAGAAGAAGAAGATAGCGAGGACGATCCCGAGACCGACCCCGCGCCTACCCGCACCCGCACCCGCACCCGCACCAGCATCAATGCTGGATCGAGTGTCGTCCAAGTCCTTGATCGCTACGGGCCGAAACAGCTCACCGGCGAGCAGAAAAGTATACCTGTCAAAAAAACCTACCACGGCACACCGCACGTGGACGTTCTGGGAAACGGAGCTGGTGGGCTTGGGATCGATGTTGAGAAGACACGCACTTACTCCAGTAGATGGACCTTCCGAGGTGACTTGATGCCTGGCAAAGACCGGCGTCAGAAGGGCGCGAGAGGGACTGTCTACAAGTCAATCAAATGGGAGTTAAATGAAAACGACATTGAGACTCAGACTGTCCATACCAATGTGATCCACACGAGCTTTGCGTTCCAACGTGATGGAAAGCCTTGTTACATGCGGGTCGACATCGATGGAAAATTACTGAGAACCAAGCACCGTATCAAGAAGAAGTTCAAATTTCCCCTAGAGCATCTAAAAAAGCAAGGCTCCACCTTGACCTTGATAGACTTGAGCAGGCCGTAGCGATCAATACAACAAGCGCCTTGATCACATAGCAGATGGATTACCGAGAGCAATGGAATTGGAAAACTATTTTGAGATTCCGATTGAAGTTCCCGATGCTTTACCTGCTTCCTTTCAAGGTGCGCCCCTGGCCAATAACGCCAGCGAATCAGACATCAATTACACGTCTGGTATATGTGCCCCTTTTCCACAGAATGCGCTGGCCAATGACTCGGACCAGACCACGGGTAGAATCACGTCGGCCGAATCACAGCCATACCCCAATTCGTTTGTTACTGCCTCAGATCCCTTATCTCCTACAGTTCTTCGCGGCCACCTCCACAAATTCACGTGTTGCGAAGAATAGTTATTATCTAGATTTAAAAGTATTATATATATATTAAACTTTAAATTTAATACTTCTAGGTAGATATATAACTAATAAACTTGCCTTTAGAAAATATTATTATTTTTCTCTTATATATTTATAGATTTATTACTATCTATTTGCATATCTATGCCTTGATCTGGCGATTTTTAGTGGAGTTGGCCGCGAAGAACTATAGGAGTTAATCGAATGCCTGGCGCGGGCCTTAGACCTCGTTTATATACTAGAAGTCCCGCGATATATTCACGAATACACCCCTTCAATCCAATCAGATGACCCTTCTATTTAGTTATTAATAACTTTAGTAGAAGACGCGTAGATAAAAAGATATATATTATATATAAGATTATCTTTTTTTTAAGTGAAGACTTTTTTAGGGGAGAAGAATAGGTGGTGGTCATAGCGTTTTTAGCGTACTTTTAGGCGGGGCGGCGTACTCTTTAGTAGAGTTAAAGTAGAGCGTAGCCAATATTTTTTTTAAATTTAATAGTAAAGTATTATAATAATAATATTTTAAATTATCTATTTAGTCTTTTAGATTTGTTAGTATTATAAGGTATATAGATATTATAATTACTTCTTACTATATAATAAGACTTAGTCTTAGGTTTCTAGTTAATATTACTTAGTATTCTAAGTGATATTATAAGAGTAAAGAAGAGTTATATTCTTTGCTAACTAAGCTACTAGTAGTTATATAAGCTACGCGAGGTTATATAACTATAAAGTCTTTTATTATATTTCTTATATTCTAATACTAGTAACTTCTCTTTTATTACTAGTATTATCTATTTAGAATTAGAGATACTATTATTTTCTCTTATATTATATAGTCTATTATATCTACTATTATCTGCGTAATATAAGTCTTAATCCTCTAGGTCTAAAATATAAAGATATTAAAGGAAAATATAATATAGTCAAGTATTACAAGTAGATGATATACTATTAGAACACGTGCTTAAACACGTGTTCTACTAGCTACGTTCTGCTATTTACTAGTCTTATATTATTAAGGCTATTTCTATGTGTAAATCTACGCGGCCGCCTAGCTTTTTCTCTTATATATATAAATTAGATTAGTATAAGAAAAGACTACTTTCTACTTCTTTCTTTTCTCTTTAGTCTATTATTCTTATTAATAAAGAGCCTGTTACTAGTATTCTTCTACCTTTTTAACTTCTTTTTTTAGTTATTTATATAAGCTATAATATAATAATAGACTCTCTTTTTACTATATAGAAAGACCTAAAAATATCCTAACTTTAAAACCCTTTTATAATAGCGCCTTTAAGCTCTACTAAAATAATATAACCCTAAATATTAAAGATAACTAATATAATTTAACTGCCTTTAAAAACTTTAATTATAATACCTTTTATTATCTATCTAAACACGCGCGCTTGCTTATAAGACACTTTAGCTTTTATATCTACTAATAATAATAATAATACTTTATTAGACTATATAGAAACCTAATTAATTCCTAGAGTTTTTTTCTAATTACTTATAAAAAAGCTTATTAAAGGCAATTTTATTAACTTATATAATATTACTTTATATACTTCAAATAATATAAGATTCTTAAGTTAACCTAAAGAATACTATAATGCTTCTCTTATACTAACTTAAAAGGATATAATCTTGCTTATAGCATAAAAGATTATATAACTTAAATAAGAACTTATAAACTAATATCTTAATATAAGAGCCTCTAGACTATATTCTAAGATTTCTTAATAGACTATTATAACTCTTATATAAATCTATCTTCTTTCCTATCTCTAAAGTAGAAATCTTATCTATAACTTTCTTAAGCATTTAAGATACTAGTATATAATATAAGAGAAAGATATTTAGAGAAGATTCTTAATCTTATAATCTTTAATAAAATAAATAAAAAGGTAGATATCTTTATTACTAAGATTAAAGCTAAACTTTAAATTAATATAGACTATTTTCTTATAAATAATACCTATAAGTATTATATTTACTCTTAAACTTCTAGTAATACTTTTAAACACCTAGGACCTTCATACTTCTATTATAAAGTAGATAATTATTTCTAGAACTACTAAGAAATATTAACTCTTCTTTATAAGATTTATACTAATCCTTAAGAAGTCTAATAAGCTAAGAAAAACTACCTAGCTCTTAAGATAATATTAAAGAAAGAAACTATATATAAGTTCTATATAAAGTCTTTCTAGTTTACTAATAAGAGTAAAACTTATTAATCTAATTAATTTAATAACTTCTACTAGAAGCTTCTTTCTTAACTTTAGTACTAGCTTACCTTATAAATCTATATATTTAATAATAACCTTAATACTCTTATTAATATAGCTATTACTACTAAACTAAACCTTTTAGTTATCTAAGAAGTAAACTCTTAAATAAGTTAAACTCTTATATTACTTCCTACCTTATATTAGTATAAATCTAAACTATTATAAGTAAAACCTTATACTAAGTATCTTAACTAGATATAAACTAATTACTAAATACTATTATAAAGACTAAGGAGATCTAAGTGCCTATTCTAGTTCTACTTTACTTTAACTACTAGGAATAAAGCTATTATTTAAATATATATCCCTATTCTAAAAAGCTTAAGGCCTAGATTAAATTAATTATAAAAGTAAAAGGATTATATAAAGTTAAGGTAAATAAACTATTAGAAAGTCTTTTAGATTTAGAAAATAAGTAAGCTTAGAAAAAGACTTCTCTCTAAGTAAATTTAGTATTAATTATTTGCATTTAGATTTAAGTTAGTTAATAGGAGGCAAGCTACTTATATCCTTTTTTACTATACTAAAAAATAGAATTTTTATATATCTAAATACTTTATAAGATACTAGAGTAAATAGTTTACTTTTCCTTAATATATAAATTAGTATTACCTTTACTTCTTAAAATAATACTTTAATTAAGAAGCTTAAGACTCTAGTCTCTATTACTAGATATAATAAAAGCTTAAAAATATCTATCTAATATATAATCTATTTATATCTAATAATTAACTAATAATACCTTTTTAATATTCTATTTCTCTTAATACTATTTTATTATTAGCTACTAATAGCTCTCTTATTTTAAAATTAAGATTAATTCCTTTAATAAATACTTATTCTAGCTACTAGATTTATAACTATATTACTATATCTAATAACTTAGATAGAAGAAGATTAATATCCTTTAAATAAAGCTATTCTTCTAACTAGTCTTAGTTAATAACTAAGAAGATATAAAATATAAGAACGCGTAAATAAATAAAGAGATCTAATTTAAGAAAAAGGCTTAATAAGTCTATATAAAAGACATTATAAATATACTTATAACTTCTTTAAGTTAGTTACTTTCTATTTTACTAGTCATACTACTACCTCTCTCTTATATCTCTAAGTTAGCTCTAAAAGCTATATATTAGATTCTCTAAAAAGATAACCTTTATAAGATAGAATACTTATTAGTAGGAAATAAATTTACTTATAAACCTTACTATATTAAACTAATAAAAAGACTATTACTACTACTACTTTCTAAAAGTCTTAATATTATAGCTATTAGCGCTATTAGAATAGACTTTAATATAAGATAGTAAGATATAAAGGTTTTTACCTTAAGCTTATATAAGATTAAGTAGCTTATTAAAGAATTGATACTATCTATTAAGATTAATAAGATAGACGAGGATAGTATTAATATAGAAAAGATCCTAAAAGTATACTATAATTACCTTAATATCTTCTCTAAAGCAGGCTTAGACTAGATCCCTCCTATCCGCCTATATAATTATAAGATTAAGCTAACTAAGCTAAATAGTCTTAAGTATTACCTATTATATAACATATTTACAGAAGAGCTTAAGATCTTTACTAAGCTTAATATTAGATAAGCCTTTTATTAAATACGTATAGATTCTACTTTAGAGGAACTTATAACCTTCTATACTTATTATAGTATATATAAATATAAGATGCTCCCGTTTAGCCTTACTAATAGTCTAAGCACTTACTAGTAGTATATAAATAATATCCTTTTCGACTACCTAGACGATTTCTATATAGCCTACCTCGATAATATTCTAATTTACTTAGATAATCTCTTAGAATACGAAGAGTAGGTTATAAAGGTCCTCTAACATCTATAAGATATAGGACTCTAAGTTAATACTAAGAAATACAAATTTAGAGTTATAAAGTCTAAGTATCTTAGCTTTATTATCTCTACTAATAGTATTAAAGTGAATTTATAAAAGATCGAAGTAGTATAGAAATAGATTCAACTAACTAATATAATAGATATATAATTATTCCTTAGATTCTATAACTTCTACTATTACTTTATATAAGATTATAAAAAGATTATATAACCTCTTATACACCTTACTTAGAAAGGAACCCTCTTTGTTTTCTCTAAGGAATATAAATACGCGTTTAAGGAACTTAAGGACTATATAACCTTAGCGCCTATATTATATTATTATAATCTAGAGCTAGAATATATAATTAAAATAGACGCCTTAGATAGTATTATTACAGAAATCTTCTCTTAGAAACACGGTGATAAATAGTATCCTATAGGTTTCTTCTCTAAGATAATACTACTAGTAGAATATAATTATAGTATATATAATAAGGAAATGCTTGCTATTATAAAGTCTCTCGACAAATAGAAAATAGAGCTCTAATATACCTATAATCGCATTAAGATTTTCACTAACTACTAGGCATTAGAGTATTTTATAACTACTAAGAAGCTTACTATAAGATAGATAAGATAGGCTAAATG
>QGMF01000460.1:0-30509 GCA_007821475.1 Lachnellula arida | reverse complement strand
CTGGAATTTTTGAAGGTTAGGTTGGGGTAGATGGGGAAGATTTTTGCGGATTTGGCGAGTTGGAGAGGTGAGGCGAGTTGGGAATTTGAGGTGCAATAAGCGAGCGAGTGAGTGGAGTGGTGTGGTGAGTGAACAAGACAAGCAAGAGGAGATTGAATAGGTAGAGGTTTATGTATATTTTATATGTCTTATTAGTTATTAAATAGCTAGCTGGATATAAATCAATCAAATGTCATGGTATCATTTTATATTTCACAATCTCCCTTGCATATCCATATCCATATCCACATCCATGTCCTTTCACAGATCCAAATCCCCGCAAGAACAGAACCAAAACAAACAAATCGATCAATCAATCAACCAAGCTCAGTACGCCATAGTAGGACTACCAACCGGCAATTCCTGCGCCCCCGGAACATGCGTCGACGTCGTAGTCTGCCACCCCCCATGATTCACCACCCCACTACTCTGATTCTGACCCAGACCCCCCGCCGCAGACGCCGGTCCGTACTTCATATACGTAGGTTCTGTCCCCACAGCCGTGCTCTCCGTCCCATAGCTAAGTCTAGACCCAACATCGGCCGGCGTAACATGCGCAGGCAAGGCATCCGGTTTCTCGCCAAACTCCGCGTCGCGGTTCTTGGGTTTGCGCTGCCAGAACTTGCGCTTGGGGGAGCCGGCCGTGTAGCCGTTGTTGGGGGAGGGCCCGAAGGCCTTTTCGCGCTTGTGGTGGCGGGCTAGGGCCAGTTCGAGGAAGATGGAGAGGAAGAAGAAGACGCTGTTTAGATTGGGTTGGTCAGTTTGGGTTTGGGAAGGTAGGTGGGTATGGTGTGGTATGGAGGGTAGGCTTACGCTGCGATGATGGATACGGCGAATGATGCCGTGTTGAGCTTGCACGCTGTGTGCAGCTGGGGCAGGTGCACGGAACCACCGCTTCCCTTAGAAACTCTTTCGCCGGTCCCCGCGTTGCCAGTTCCAAGCGGCGTGTTCACGATGCCGGAGCAGCTGTTGGCGCCGTGGCGAGTCGCATACGCAATGTAGATGAAGGCACCGGTGAACGCAAGATCGAGCAGCATGCCGAGGAACGAGAAGAATGCAATGCCGCCGAGAAAGCAGACGAAGCCGAGTGCCAAAAGCGTATACAAGGCTCCTGCGCCGGAGATGCCTTCTACGGCTTTCACATAGGTATCGATTCCCAGGCCATGGTTCGAGAGCACGGCGAGGAAGTAGGAGAATATTCCTAGAATAATGGCTCCGCAGCAAAACTCGATGATGCGCAGGAAGAAGGAAACGCTTTTGAGAGCCACGCCGCCGAATCCCATTTTAATGATGTGAGTATTTGGTATTTGATAGTGATGGTGTTGTTAGGTGGTGTGGTGTGATGGGAATCCGGGGGTGAAGAGTATATAAGAGATGTGCCGAGCCTAAAAGCTTGAAGGCTTGGCTTGGCTATGATTGTTCGAACGACCTGAGAACCGGGTCTGGCATGATCGCCTCGGGAGCAAACTCAGTGGAGTGCCTGGTTTTCTCTAGTTTCAAGTACAGAGTAACACATGACGAACAGAGCCCTCGATGAGGCTCCTCTTTACTACATTAGACTCTTTTCTATCAAGCGTTCGAATTTCAAGGTTTCTCATTCGTGGGAGGACTGCCTGGGTATACCCTAAAGGCTTAGTGGTTTGGAAATGTGGAAATGTAATAATGATGTGCTCCTCCAACGTCATACTCATATACGGTCATCCTTTAGGAAGTTTAGGCGGGGTTGATCTACTATGTGGCGGTGCAGGCGGACTCAGCCACAGTTCAAATGCTGGAGCCTGGCCTGGTCCGCTCTTGGCTCCGGGCCAAGAGTCTTGGGACGGTCCTGAATTTTGCATGTGGATTCATACCAGTACGGAGTACAAAGTGTCAACTTGACACTGTCAAGTACGTTACTGTACTCTGCAGTTTGGCAAGTTATAAGAATATCCTGAACTGAAATCTTATACGGGTTGTACGGAGTAACGGCTAACGAATGAAGAGTTGTGTAATCATCTGTTAACTCCTACAGTGTTTTACGGCCTTCTCCATACAAAGTCACTGCTCTCGCGATGGATTGGAAAAGCGGCACTAATTTATAATGTCCTAGGCGGCGTGGGACACTAAAACTCGACCATGGTAAGTGCCGCTTTGTCCGTCCAGCATAAGGAATATTAGGCTTTTGCGGAGAAGGCCGTAAAACACTATAGGAGTTAATAGCAAGAGAAAGGAAGTTATAATCGTGTCCCCCTAACTTTATAGTGTGGGACTACCACTCCCCACAGGGCCAGCGGCACACGATTATAAAGCATCTATCGTTATTTTCTATTCTTTTCATCGTTATCATCTATGAACGCCATAATCATCCGCTGTACAGTCCTGTCCAATCCATGCCATCATGCCAATCCGCCTGCATTATTCCCCAATGCACTCTACTTGGTCCCAAAAGCCTTGTCGAAACCAGTTAGAGTAACACGATATCTCACATCATTAACCTTGACCTTCTCAACAGCCTTCTTGCACCCCTCCTCCGAAATATCAATCGTCTCAATCATAGGCTTCAATTTCTTCTCGCTCACGAGCTTCAACATAGCCAGTGCCTCCTCTCTGTTACCAATATGAGAGCCAGTGAGTTTGCAGCCGTTGGACGCAAAGATCTGCGCCATCATCTCCGGCAGTGGCTTGTCTGGCAAACCCACGTTGTGGAACTCACCATTACAAGCAAGAGTTCCAAAGTAAGTAGGCAGGTCAAACTCATTCGTCATATCGGCCGAGTTGAGGATGAAGTCAAAGTTGAAAGCTAGAGGCTTGGCCCAGTCCTTGTCCTTGGTAGAGACGAAGTGGTGAGCGCCCAGCTTGAGAGCTTCCTCTTTCTTGTCGGGGGTATGTGACAGAGCCCAGACTTCAGCACCAAGGGCGCGGGCGAAGAGGAGGGCAAAGTGGCCTAGGCCGCCGATACCGAGGATTGCAACCTTCTTTCCTGGGCCTATGTTGGCGCGGACAAGAGGGGAGTATGTGGTTAGACCTGCGCACATCATGGGTGCCGCCTCGACTGAAGGGATGTTCTCGGGGATGGGGAAGACGAAGTATTCGTGGGCGCGGATATGGGATGAGTAGCCTCCTTGCGAGAAGATCTGTTTTCCGTTCTTATCCTTCATGGCCTCTTTGCTATGACCTTCATCCTCGTTGTACGGTGCACCGTAGGTATCTACTATCATCAGCAACTGTACCATACTATGGTGATAATAGGTAACGTACCAACCTTGTGCGGGCAATAGTTCTCGTTGTGCTCCTTGCAGTTCTTGCATTTCAGGCAGGACTGAATCTGGGCACCGACCCCGACACGATCGCCAGCCTTGCAGGTTGTGACTTTGCTTCCTACGCGAAGGACCTTTCCAATGACTTCATGGCCAATGCAAATGGGTGATGTTGGGAGATCACCCCATCCTCCAGTTATGAGATGTAAATCTGACCCACACACCCCGCAACACTCGCTCTGGATATCGACATCATGCTCCTCGAAGACTTTAGGGGTGAACTGTTGATGGTCAGAAGATGTTGGGAGAGGGAGAGGTAGAACATACCTTTTCTTTCGTAAAGGTACTCCAGTTCTTAGAATCATGGATCATGAAACCCTCGAATTGTTCGGGAACTGCTGCCATTTTGAAGGTGGGGCTCGTCGTCGCTGTATTTCAGGGATTATTCAACTGGGATCAAGGATTGTTCGAGGTGATTCAGGGATTCGCAGTTGTGATCTTTGGCCCACTGAATTGTGGTGTTTTTGGATATGCAAGGACTGGGTATGTCGGTCAAGATTGTTAGAGTCTTTATTGCTACGATACGGTATCGAGTAAGAAAGGTAAGGTTCAAGTTAAGTCATGGACTCATCATCGCACATGTTGAACTACTTCCAATATGCAAATTCAATTTCAGATTCCTTTCTTTTGTTCCTTCTACCTATGACATCAGGAGGGGCAGTGGTGACGTTGTGGCATTTTCGCTTAGACTGGCGCGACTGATTCAGGGGCATCGCATCTAGGGCCAGGCCTGCTTTTTCTCCCCCTTTGTTTTCAAAGGCATAAACCACTCGGACTGCTACAAAAAGTTCATTTCAGCATCATTAAGCAGAAAGTAGCATTACCTACCCAGCACGGAAGTCCTAGATGAGCAATTAATTTCTTGACAACCCTCGTGAAAAGCCCGTTCGTTGGTAGACAGGTGACGCTCCGCTGGCCCTCCGGGGGCCACTGCCGTGGAGGCCGATGCCGAATAGCAGCATATTTAATTGAAAACAAGGAGGATGAGGATGTCTTATTTTCCGAGTAATGATAACGCGAATACTTAACATCGAAATCGCAGAGGATAAACAAAGGCCAGCTGTTAGCCACCTTGGTCTAGCCAAGCTAGGATCGGAAGAGACTTTGAAGATAATACTCAGAAAGCAGAGGAAAATAAAAATCAAATGTGATTATCCAAACAGGTAAGAAAAGAGGGAGCGAAAACGCCCCGAAAACTCCCAGAAAAAATACTTCGATTCGACATGTTGCTATTGGAGAGGAAATATGTCCAACTTCCGAGACAATTGAAAAGCTTGCCAGCATATCCATCAGGTAACACTTGTTTTTTCTTCTGTCTCGAAGTCCACCATGACCTCCCCTTCAGCGCTGCCTCTTTGCGGCTGACGGTTCTGATTGTATGAAAAGGAAAACAGAAGGAAAAGAGTACAATTACACGAGCTGCTATATACGAGATCTGCCTCATGGTGTAAGGAACCTTGATGGCACTTGGTGTATGTCATACATGCGTTGATGCGAGTAATAATTACCTGGATGGATTATTTGGACTTGAAGTCCCGCAACTTCCTTGGCGGGTGAAATGCCGCAGCTTATTCGGTGCAATTTACCATCTAAACCCCGCAAGCGGAAGGACGGACACACTACCAAAACCCGATACCGCATTTTGAAATTTATCGGCTTTCCCGGTCCGGTGCCTCATAATGCATGACAAGATCGAATCACATGAAGATATTCAGGGATCTTTCACGTGCTCCGTCACCGCACGTCCCTTTTTCTCGGTCATGTTCGGTAATTGAGTCGTAAATAGGAAGCCACTGCTGCCCCTTCGTACCCCCACTAAGCCGACAGACTGCAGGGGAGGCATGAATCGTGTGCTTGGAGATTGAAATCCATGAGCAAAAACTTGAAGCTTTTATGGAGTTGATGCGGATTGCTAATCGGTAATGAAACCCCACTGAATCAAAGTACCGGAAATTCCACCTAAACTGCCTCAGCCTGGGTGGATTTTAAATGGGTAGGGAGGTACTCCCATAAACCTCAACTTGAGAGCCAAATCTTTTCCCCATGGCCATGCCCTCCTAATTAACCGTTTCCAGCCGATTTTCGGAAATGCTACTCCTTCCAGAACGAATCTTTCCGATGTCTGACGTCTCACAGTTAGCCCGTTGTTTAGATCCGCCGGAATGTAGCTCCAATTGCCGATTTCTGGAGAAGTGGGCTGTACCCCTGTTTCCCGACTCTTTTGGTGGTGGTGGCCAGACCAGCTTCTACTTCTAGGAGTACGGAGTACAGTAAGAGAGAATTACAAAGCCATCCAGAGCCCACTTGGGATGCATTTGATTACCGATCCGCTGATTGGCGGAAAGATGACTTTGTGCGGAGAAGAAGCCTAAGAAGGGGACTAATTTGGTGGGGGATTCCGCTTACTCTGGAACCCGGAACCTGGAGATGAGAAAGTAGGGGCCCGAAAGTAGAAGTATAACCTGGTGAACCATAATACCTAGGACTTTTGCTGCACAGCAAAGAGCTTTGCGTAACAACACTTTTATATCAACAGCTATATATAACAGCCGCATATACTTCGAAGTAGGTACTCCGTACTTCTTATCATATCAATCAATCGGTCTGACGGATCTTTATACGTCACGTCCCAATTGCTCTGTGGCGACGACACTCACATGCGCCTTCTGCGCGGAGTGACACATGCTAGTAGTCTGCTGAGCAAACGTAGCCTTCCATTTACAAAAGAATGGACGAGCGGCGCCGGCACAAGATCCGACTTATCTCCCTACGCGTCAACTAAAATGGAAAGTCCCCACACTCCCCGTATATGATTCCTTTCTTCAAGCCTCATTCAACCTAGCTCGGAATGCCTTCCTTGCATCTGTTGTTTGGAAAATCTTTAGCTCCCCTCCCCACTACTCCACAAAATTAGCGGAAGCTCCGTACTTAAGCATGAGCTCATCCCTCCGTGAAGATATTCCGGTCGATTGAAATTTTGGTGCTCTAAATCTACCCCTATTCGAGCTATACGTTCAGGTTCCCTTCACGTACGAATTTATAAGTTCTTCGCGGCAAGGCAAGCTAGCAAGCAAGCACATGTTTCGCTCGTAAAAAAATGTCCGCCGCTATTATGAGTGCCGAGAACAACAACTCAAACTCGTCACAATCACCAGCTCCAGCCGATTCAAGTACGAAAAAGCGCAACTCTTCAGCTGCTGGGATCGACAAAGATGGGAATCCAAAGCCCGTCAAGAGGAGAGCGGCAAAGGCGTGCGCGGCGTGTAGAGCAAGAAAGGTTCGCTGCGATGTGATGCAAAGATACCACATTACAGCGGATGGCGAGGTCACGTGCTCCAACTGTACTATGGATGGCATCAAGTGTGTGATAGAGGAGAGCAAACGCAGAAAGTAAGGTTCAAGGGCTGGTATACAGGCTCAAGTACTGACCTCGCGCAGAAAGCATTTGAATGGGGAGCCAGCCGACCCAGCTCCATTGCCTCAAACCACCACAAATGGAGCTACACAAGCCTGGACAAGTGGAATGGTTAATCCTTCAGACATCGTGAGGCCGGATAGAAGATGGAGCGGGTCACAAATGTCGAGTGATCCCGGGGATGGTGGACATGTGCCCCATGCAATCTGTAAGCTTTTGAATTGGAAATTCCCTGAACCATCTAACACATACATTCAAAGACCAAAATATGACCCAGCAGATTGACCAAGGGGACATGATGCGAAGAGCTAGCTATATACCCATACCTTCTCCCTACGAAGTGGTAAACAACACCGCATACAACTCACTCCTCAAATCTGTTTCTATGACTGGTGACCGAACCACAACCAGGCTTGACTCGCCCGGCATTCCTCCTGCTATTCCTATTCCGTTGTTGAAGCACCAGCTGCCAGGTTACATAAAACCACTACCCCAGCGAATAACCTCTGTAGATGTCGATTACCTGTTTGCAAAGGGTGCATTATCTCTCCCCGAAACGCCTGTTCGAGATGCACTCCTCCAAAGCTATATCGAATATGTACATCCGTATATGCCATTAATTGACGCCCACGAAGTTCTGCATATCATCGATGAGGGAACTGGACAGTCTGGCGAATTAAGCCTGCTGCTTTTCCAAGCAATCATGTTTGCCGGCACGGCATTTGTGGATATGGAGATGCTGAAGAAAGCAGGTTTCTCAACTCGAAAGTCTGCGAGGAAGGCATTCTTTCAAAAAGCTAGGGTATGGCAGACACTGATTCGCACCGGATTGATGCTAACTATCCTAGGTCCTCTACGATTTCGATTACGAACTGGACCGCCTTGCCCTCGTACAATCCCTCCTTCTCATGACATATTGGTACGAGACACCAGACGATCAGAAAGACACATGGCATTGGATGGGCGTGGCGATCTCACTCGCACACACAATTGGACTACACAGGAACCCAGATAATTCAAATATGGAACCAAAGCAAAAGAAACTATGGAAACGGATATGGTGGTCCTGCTTCATGCGTGACCGACTCGTGGCATTGGGAATGAGACGACCGACTCGAGTAAAAGACGAAGATTACGATGTCCCCATGTTGACAGAGGACGACTTCGACGTCAGTCCTCTTCCAGCAAGCAACTCCATAATCCCACCGGAAAACACTCTAGCCAGAGACGTGGAAGCGCAAAAACAAATAGCCCAAATGTGCGTAGCCAAGGCTAAGCTATGTTTATGTATCAGCCATGTCCTGGGTGCACAATACTCAGTCCTCATCAAAAATCAAGGAATGCCATGCCAGGAAGGAAATACCCGCTCCAGCGTAATGCTATTCCCCAAGAAATTGGACCAGACAGACGAAGTCAGGCGCTGCGATGAAGAGCTGAGCGAATGGATCAACACGCTGCCGGAATCGTGCGCATATTCGGACGAAATGACGATGGGGAACAGCGGATCATCTTTGTTCGTGCAGAGGTCATTACTGCACATGATCTACTTTACGACTCTTTCTGCACTCCACAGACCCCAAGTCTTGCCTTCAGGAGCCCTACCAGACTCAAGTCGAGAACTTCAGGATCTCTCACGGAAGAAGGTCCGTGAAGCTTCGCGAGAAATCACTCGGATATCGCAAGCTCTACATACCCGGGGACTGGAAAAGTACCTTCCAACAACCGGCGTCACAGTTCTCCTCCCCGCAATAATCATTCATCTTCTGGACATCAAATCCTCCAACGACGAAGCTCGCCAACAAGCCATGGACGGCTTCTGCCAATGTATGGTCGTCCTAGAAAAACTCCGAGATACCTACGCCTCGGCGGACTTTGCAACCCAGTTCCTCGAAGCAGCAATCAAACGTGCCGACATTGACGTTGTGATGTCCAGCTCAAGGGAGCGCATGCGAGCCGAGGATGTGTTGAGCAGCGGCAAGTTCAAGGAACTGCTGCACCAAAAACGCGTCGTTGATCGACGGACACCGCCTCCGACAGACGATATGATACCGGATCTCAACGCTAGTGGCATGATAGATATTGGCAATGAGATCAAGAATGATATTTCTGTTCGTACCCCGCCGGACAGCGATGGGAGTTTGGACCAGGAACCGCAACAGCAACTTGTTAATAACTTTCCAGCTGGTGGAGAACTGTTCCCCACTAACGAGTTGGATCTCAATGACTTTCTGACCTTTGAGCCGGGCAACGAGATGTGGAATGTGCCGCTCGAGGAGGGCGCGCATGGGGAAAGCGGAGGGTTTATGGGAGACATGGAGTGGATAGGGGAGCAGGCTGGCGGCTGGAGTAGGTTTGGTACTCCGCAGGCGGAGGCTGGGGGTGGGATGTTTCGCGTGGAACGAGGTGCTGAGGTGAATGTTAAGGCGTGATTTCTTTCGTCTGGCGCCTATAGAGGGTTGCGGCATGGCTTTCTTTTTGGCGCCTATAGATGGGTTGCGGCATTCATAGGATGAATGGATACATAGCAACGGCGTATATATATCCGGGTTTGTAATTAAAAGTTCCAATTTAATGTTTTTTCTGTGCCTACCAAGCAATGACTTGCGTTTGTCTTGAATGGTTACGAAGAAGTACCAGCGCTCTTTCGTTGCAGCTTCAACTTTCTGCCTATTCTTCGAATTTCTTCCTGTCTTAATTTTCTCAACAGGAGGGGATTTCTTATCCGCGAGTATAAGATCTGAGTCTTTTGAACTGGTAGTTCCTGTGTTTGTTAATTGTAGAAGAATATTGAGGAAGGGGATGCCAAGGCTCAGGGAATCCTTATGTGAAACTAAGCCCAATTCGGCGGGTATCGAAATAGAAAGTCGCAGACTTAGAACATTGCTAGGCAGTTTTATAAAAGAAATGACCAACCGTGTTACAGGTTTATTTAGTTTAGTATGGTTCTTACGAGTATATTGTCGGCTTCATTACTCACGTGACTTATACATACTTTGCTTAATATTCTGCTCTAGGAGCTGGTGGAGGAAACGTTTCAATTTCAATATCCCGAGATGCTTTATGTTTGTCTAGCTAAGGACTTAAACTCTCTTATCGATATATACTTGTTATATCTTATGGCGTGGGATTACCTAAGCAGGTTAGCACGCCTTGCTGATAAATCGGGGACTTATTCGGAGTAAATAAGTTTCCGAATTACACAATAATCAGCTACTACTCAACATGCTTTGGAAGTAATTCGCGTCATCATTCTCTAGGTTTGTCATCGAAGTATCTTTTCTTTCGTATAGTTCTATTTTACCCATACGAAGAGACATAATAAGAGCAGGGTATGAGACATTCAAATCTTTTCAAATCAAGCCGAGCTTTGTTATCCGTTAGAACAATTCATCCTCAATCACCCAGTCTTCCACTATCCCGCAGCTTCACCACCACCATGGCTACAACCACACGCAAACCAATTCTCATCTCCGGCGCAGGACTATCCTCCCTTTTACTTGCGCAATCCCTCCTCCGTGCCTCCATCCCTTTCCAAATCTTCGAGCGAGACGCCTCGGTGTCTTTCCGCGCCCAAGGCTACAGGCTCCGTCTCTCCTCAGAAGGCCTAGATGCCATCGAGTCCGTCCTCAGTCCGTCAGACTTCCAGAAGTTCTGGGACACTTGCGGCAAGACCAGCGGCGCTGGCGGCGGCTTCACAACCCTTGATGCCCTGACAGGCTCTCCGCCCCCGGCTGAAACCTCCAGCGACGACAAGCCAAAAGCCCCGCCAATGTCCCTCACGTCCCGCGACGGCAAAACGATAGGTATCTCTCGAGGCGATATGCGCAGACTCTTCATGTCCGGCTGCGAACCGTTCATCAACTGGTCCCACCGCGTGACATCCTACGAACTGACGCCGTCCGGCGTGCGTGCAGTTTTCGCCGACGGCTCCAAGTCCATTGAGGGAGAGATGCTAGTCGGGGGCGAGGGCATCTACTCTGGGGTCGCAAAGCAGGTATCTGGCGGGCGGATCAAAACCTACGACACGGGCGCGCGAGGCATCCACGGGCAAGCACCGTCCACGGCCTTCCAAGGCCTCGGCGAAGGCGTGTGGCAAGTTCGCGATACCTCGAGAAGTCAGGGCCACGTATTTATCATCACAAACGTCCGATCGGGCGATATGGATAACCCAGACGTGCAGTTTGGCTGGACCATGGGCTCGCACCCGGGAGTCATCAAAGCGCCCAACGACGACTACTCGATGATCGGCGCGCCGGCCGCCTCGATTGCGCAGGAACTCACCGCAAACTGGCACGCTCGGCTGCGGCCCCTTTTCGAGCAGATGAACGTTTCTGAAGCTGCGTTTTGGAAAATCACGTGCTCGACCCCTACAGGCGTGCCGCAATGGACGAATGAGCCGCGTGTCACTGTTATTGGCGATGCGGCGCATAGCATGACGCCTGCGGGGGGTATTGGTGCGAATACGGCCGTCAGGGACTCGGCGCTGCTGGGGAGACTGCTGGGGGAGAAGGGGGGCTATGAGGGCGGGGTGACGGAGGCGTATGAGAGGGAGATGAGGGGGTATGCTAGTGAGGCTGTTAGGGCGAGTTATGGGTTCGCGAAGAGACAGTTTGGGATTAGTATTGATGAGAATTCGAAAACTGTATAAGAAGGTATATTATAATTAACTAATGATTTCACTCGTAACTTGAATCACACGTGGGCTGCTTGGAGTTATTGACTGAGAGGAAGTACAGAACATCCATTCAACAACATTATTGGCTGTATTACCTATAAAGCATTAGCGACAAGCTGAGCACGTCATATTTGCAGAATATCTGTGGCAAAACATCAAGCAACGAGCATCCATCCAATTTGTTCATCTCTCCTCCTGTCGCATAAGTGGTGAGTTCACAACAATGTCAAGCTTTAAGGGCATTCATTCACAGCTTCCTCGGGATCGTAGAGGATACGCAAAATACAATAGTGAAACCCAATACAAGGTCCCTAAAACCCTGTTTCCTTGACCGATTCTCAGTATATTCACGAGCTGCTATTTACCCGTTTTAATCTACAACTCACATGGCGATAATAAACTCGCCAAGGGCACTGGCCTTTCCTAGAATTGCGGGATAATATTTTCGACTCTCGAGCACTTGACACCATCGCCTCCAACGCTAAATGAGATAAGTACGAGAGAACTAACGGCCATACAGTATGAATATACTGCTCGCAAGGGTATGGCTCCATCTACAACACGCCAAAGAGGCGCACTTGCGAGAAGACACTTCGCAGCCTCTGTCTAACGAACGGTCCGCGTGTTTTGTGCAAGCTTGCAACCGTATCTGTATCGATCGGCAAGACTGAGAAATGGTTGATCAATCGTGGTGTTGTTTCGAAGTTTACAGGAGAATGCAGAGCATCGTGTAGAAATGAGTCAACGGCTCAACTTTCATTCACGGTCCCACTCATAGACCTATCAGTGATAGATGATGCTATTGCGGCATGGAAAGCCGTGCTTCAGGGAAACTCAATGAGTTTGGCTCTGCTACTTTTAACTGATCAGAACATTTCTTTGCTATTCAGAGTTCCGAGGAGACACGAAACGGCCTGGATGCTTAAGTGGGAATGATATGGTGGGCATGCGGAAGACGATATTCACACCTATTCAATGTTTCAGTCACGACGCAATTTGTCGGTCAGTGGGAGTTCGTGCAAAAACACCCTCCGATCTTCAGCTTTCCCTCGAAGTGGCCGGGTGCGATATTGATTACCTTGATCGCGACCTCGACCTCCGAAATTGGCACAATATCCGGCATGTCCGGCTCTACGACGCACAGGGAGACGAGTTTGAGTTTGTTTCAAAGATGTACTAGTTTGGAAAGTCTTCATATCACTGCCGGCACTACAATGATCGACTATGGATATGAAGATGGCATGTACGAGATTCCCAATATCTTAAGTAGCCTTTTTCCTAGCCGGTTACATCTCTGGAAACTGTATATCGAATATGACGATGGCTGACGGGGTGTGGACCATGGAAATCGCGAGGGCGATCGGGATATCAAAATCAGAGACCTATCAAGCCTGCACTGCCTCGAAGACTTGGCTATTGAGATAATGGCTCTGTGGAGTGGGATTAGAAATATGCACCTGTGTAACCCGCCCCTCGAGGGAATGTTTCCTGCTTCACTGAAACGATTAAAACTGATCGAAGTGTAGCATACTGGGCCTTCTGTCCGTCTCGTGCCGGCCGAGCTGAGGTATGTCGACTTGAAGGGGATTTTCATGGAATTGGCTAAATTGGCGCTACATGAGCTGCCAGATCTGCGAGAGGTTGTGTGAAGGGGCAATGGAAGTATTCTGAAGAACTAATGATGCAGTTTTTTCGTTTTCAGAGCTCTCTGCTCGTGCTATAAGGGATGTTGGCATTAACTTCTATGCGACTGATATGAGAAGAGTCTTGTCAAATGCTTCTGACACGCCTTCTTTCGCATCAGTATCTCAAAACATACCCTGACTTCCTACCTATAAAAGACCCATCGACTCTGGTCTCGAAGCTCCAACACTATGAAACATTCGTGGATGCATATGATTCGTGGAAAGGGCGTGAGTCTGTACCTAAAAGCTAACACCCGGCTCTCTCTCTCTTTCTCTTGAACTTCTGCTCAAAGGTCTCACTATGCAGCGCCACCAGTTTTGCTCCTTCATATATTCCGAAATTGCTGTCAAGCTCTAATTTTCATTCGTTTGTTCGTTCGTTCGTTCGTTCATTCGTTCGTTCATTCTGCGTCTGTACCCCATCTCACTCATAGATACCACTCCATTCAACAAGCTCCTACAAAACTACCTTGAACAAAGGTCTTGAATCGTTTCTTGCTAAATTAGAAACAAGGGGCGGCATTCTAAGGTTCTTGGATCAGGATTCCATTCCGGGTGTTGATTGAGGGAGATCAGTGGCTCGCTGCTGACGTTTTATCCTAAAACCTGAGAGGACTTTCCATGCTCAGAGAGGGCTCTTTTTCATATTATTCACTTCCTAAGATAATACAACTTATGGCAAATCCATAAACATCCTATACTTACTATCTCGAACTAACTAACTGCAATCATTATATTCCATAATTGATGTATATATACTTTACCAAAAAAGTCATCACTTCTGAAATTGATCTAAGGTTAGACTGAGAAATATACAACTATGAGCTAAGGTTCTCTAGTATATGGATAAAGCACACGCTATGAAGTCAGAAACTTTCTGTGCCACAGATCTAACTTTACAACTTGGTTCCCGGGAATAGATTTGCATAAGAAATGAATAGATACGGAGGTTGAGATTACTGTCAAATATTCCGTTCGTTCATTCATTCGTTTATTTATTCCAAAGTTCATTCTCTTCTCACTCGCGTTATAACTCTCCTGCAATCAACCCCTGATGCATAGTTGCACAAGAAGTTACTATTTATCAACAAAGACCCCCTCCCTCTTTTTGTCCAGCCATTTATTGTTTTCTAAATGCTTATCAACGGGTGCAGCATCAACTGCACTATTTATTACTATTTCTGATCCTAAGGAGAATAACGGCTTGAAGATTCACTCAGACTAGTATGATTTCCCCCTTCCCTCCTCCCACTCTCCTACGTTCCTTCAGTATCTACTCTATTACCTTTCTTTCCTAAGCGAGGCACTTGAATTCCGTCATTATATATTTGCACTCCCTTTACTGAAATTCTATAACGCAAATAAGAAAAGCAAAGCGTGAAGAGCCAGCCATGCTTTGGCGTCCAACTTAGTCTTCCCACGTACGTCCTCTCTAGTGTTATTGAATTAGTATTGAATTGAATTGGATATACTTATCTAGGATGTATGTGCCAGATGAGAGAGGTGGTAGGATGCATTACTGTCAGATAAAACCCTGCTGTTAATAAATACCATTCATTCATTCATCATTCATTCCTCCCCCAAATTCCACATCTCCCACATCCTACCTATCGTTCCCTAAGCCAAAAATCCACGACATCACCCCGCACAAAGTATTCAGACCTATTCCTCGAAATTCCCACTCCACAGATGTCAGGGTGTGTTTTCGACGAAAGCATCAACTGAAGAACAAGAGTAAATGTTATGGATGGGGGTATTTATACCCCGAAATCTCAATTATTAACAGACTTCCTGGTTTAATTCACTCCAACTTACCTGCCCCCTATCCTTTCTTAGAAAACACGTAGATTCTTATTAGAAGGGGATCCATAAAAGCCCTTTCTTTACCTCTCGTAACATCAACCAGAACTCTATACCAACATAGCAGCATGTTCACTTTGAACCATCTCTGCACTGTTCAGCTCCGCATAGTTAGTTCCGCACACTCGTTGTAGTTTAAGTAGAAGATATTACGCAGCTTGCGTACTATTAGGTAGCCGCTTAAACGGTAACCCGCAAAGAAGTCACTGTCAAGAACAACCCTGCTGTCAAGAATCCCTCTCTGTCGTTCATTCATTCCGGTGGTTTATAGATTCAATTAAGCCGTATTGATATAGCTCCAAGTAAAAGTATCACAAAATTCTAAGAAAGGTAAGTTAATCCAGTATGCTAAAACCAACTAGCTAGCTCGCAGAACCTTGAAACCCATTGCAAAAACCTATTAAAAGAGAGATAGGGAGTAAAGTAAAGGAAAAGAGAAGGAGATATATAGTAGGGTATACGCACGGTTAAGTTATCCACCCATTCCATTCCAGAACTCTGCTGGTGAATACTCACTTACTCACTCACTTACTCATTCACTCACTCCAAACCCCTGCAGACTCAAAATCCAATCATTCCCAATTCCAACTCAAGAATTACATTATAAATATCTCCCTCCACTCCACTCCCTCTTCTTCAAGCACTAAGACTTTCTCGCGCGATCCACCAATATTAATAGTGCCGTTTCTGGTTGCAGATTATGCTAGAGTTCTATTCAGACTTGGTGCAAGATTGTATTTAATCTTTGAGTCGACATGCGCGATTGAATAACGGGATTGAGACTAACTCATGGAATTAGAAGTAGAAGTAGTATTGTCAGTTGAGGTTTTGCTGTCATGAATCTTATCCGTTCGTTCGTTCGTTCGGTCATTCGGTCGAATAAACAAACAAGTCCTCCATAAGAGCCATCAAACCGCAAAAGAAAGAAGAAATCTCCTTTGTCTTGTGGTTACGAGGCATACAGAGTTATGGATACTATACCCAACAGACCACACATCCTGAGCGGAAGAACTTTGGGTCTGCTCTGCGTGCGTACATGGAGTCCGGAAAATCACAGTAATTCTCCCTTATATTCTTCAAGCCATCTACCTAGGTATATAGAAATTCATCTTGTACGTACGAGTAGACTAAGAACAACTAGGGCCGAGGGCAGCGGGCCGCGACTTGGTGACGCATATCCCATTGCAATTAATAAAAGATCAAGGTAAGCTACTATAGTGCTCTTAATAGACTCGCGGCTCGCCAGCTGCTGGTGCCGTTTACAGTAGCTTCTCCGTGAGTAGGTTCGACGCTTTTACGAGTATTATATGGCTTCCAGGTACTTACTATAAGATGAGAGCGTTGTTACGTTTGTTTGGTCGAACCAGCAACTTTCCAAAGCAGAAAAAAGTACATCACTTCTGCGAAGTATATAGACAAGCACACATCGGATCGATACACGTTCTGCGGGTACAGTAATTAATCTTTAAGTCGACAAGCGGTTGAATAAGGGGGTTGGAATCAACTCATGGAATTCGAAGTAGAGTAGAGTGTTGTCAAGTACAATTCTGCTGTCATGAAATTTATTCGGTCGAATGGATGAATAAATGAATGGATGATTGATTGATTGGATCCGATCCGATTGATTAAGTGAGAGTTTTTAAAGTGTAATAAATATGCAAGGCAAGAGAAAAAAAAAGGAGTTGCGACAGGTCATGCCAGCTTGCCCCTCTTATTGACTCGTTGAGCCTTATGCAGGACTGCGATCTTCCAAGGTAGGTCCAGAATTCTCCCCTTCGAATTTGACATGACTTATTTATGTCGGTCTCGAGACCTTCTAGGGATCTCTCGCGCACTCTGGATGATTCGACAAGGGAGTCAAGATTCGGTCAAGTTACAAGTTGTGAAGTGATAGGGAGGAAAATAGATAGGTTGATGATTTATTTTATTTTTGTTTGATTTCTTATTTCCTAGAAAGATCCTAGTAAGACCAGCGCAATGATAATCTACAAGTTCATCCAATCCGATCCATCCAATTCATCCCATTCATCCCATCCATCAATCAAGCCTTGTTCGCCCCACTAGCCCCACTATCCTTCGCCCTCTGCCCATAGGCCTTGGTCGCATAATCACCATCCTTCACAATCAGATCCTGAGGACGGTAATCATGCTTGCCACTGAGATAGCTCTGCAGGATAGCCTTGGTGCCATCAGCGTACCGCTTCTGGGCGTCGAGAGATGTACCGGACATGTGGGGAACCATGGCGTTTCCGCCGCCGAAGGGGTTCTTGGCGTAGCGGAGAGGGTGGTCTTTGGGTGCTGGTTGCGGGAACCAGACGTCTCCACCATAACCGCGGAGGTGGCCGGATTTGAGAGCGTCGGCGACGTCTTCTTTGACGACGATGGCGCCACGGGCGGTGTTTACTAACCAGGAGCCTGGAGAATTGTTAGAATATGACTGGGGGAGAAGAGAAAAGTAGGAAGGACAAGAAGAGAGGTAACAAAGACATACCCTTCTTCATCTTGGAGATCAACTCCTTGTCGAATAGACCCCGAGTCTTCTCGTGCAGAGGACAGTTGATAGTAACCACATCACACTGCGCCAACATCTCCTCGAGACTGTCCACTCTTCGGCATCCAATCTCCTTCTCAATCTCAGGCTTTAGGGGCTGGTAATCAAAGTACAGCAACTCCTTGCAGTCGAACGGCTTGAGACGTCTCAACACACGCTCACCGATACGACCGACAGCAACGGTACCGACAACCTTGCCCTCGAGATCAAACTCGTTCTTGGCGGCTCCAGCAACGTCCCACTCGCCTGCTTGGATCTGTTCGTGGGCTGGGACGAAGTTGCGGACGAGCACCAGAATGGTCATGACGACGTGCTCGGCGACGGAGACAACGTTGGAGCCAGTTACTTCGGCAACGGTGATACCGCCATTGGTGGTGTTGGCTGCGTTGAGGTCGACGTGGTCAGAACCGATACCGGCTGTGATGGCAATCTTGAGCTTCTTGGCCTTTGCGAGACGTTCGGCGGTGAGGTAGCCGGGGTGGAAGCTGGAGATGTTAGGAGCTGGACGAGGGGAGGGAGAGGAGGGCATACGGAGTGGTGATGATAACCTCAGAGTCAACAAGCTCCTGGTCGAACTTGGAGTTCTCGCCTTCCTTGTCAGAGGTGGTGACGAGAGTGTGTCCTTGATCCTCGAGCCATTTGCGGATACCCAACTCGTTCTCTGTTGTGCCTAGGAGTTCTGGGACCTGTGCAAGTAGATCAGCAATTGATTAAGTATAGGATATGGAATGAGAATTTCTGCTTACCTCTTCGGCGTGCTTGCCGCCATCGTATAACACAAGAAGAACCTTGACCTTTTCACGTTGTGCCGTCAGCGTTCTGATATTTCCAAAGTTGTTGCGGAGGTGGATGTTATTGTTATTGCTATGACGCAGGGGCAGGGAAGCGACACGTGAAAGCGGGGTTGTTCTCGCGGCGGAAGCTGTGAAAAGGGATGCACGCGATGCTGCTGCTGCAACGGAAGGGCGGGCAATTGATTGGGAGGTGAGGCGGCAGAGTGAACGAGTGAGAAATACCATTTTGATGATTGATGTGTTGTATGTCGTGAGGGAAGGGAAGTGTTGCGTTATGTACTGAAGTATTGAAGTACTGAAATACTGATGATGTACTGGCGGTTCGGAAATGCGGGGCTCAGAGATACGAGTATGTGGCTGTCAAAGAACTCAGAATGTTAGTGCTGGCCCGATACGTAATGAATGATGGTGTGAGAAACAGAAGCTGCTGGGATGAGAGCAAGGAATATCGCAATCCTTCCCGTCTCTTATCTGTTCGCAGAGTGGACATGGATATGTGGTGAAAGTGAGGAATGTAGAGTCATGACATACCTGGCAAAATCAACTGAGATGTTTTGTTGAGGAGGATGATATGATTCAATTGAGAGAAGTGTCTATTTAAACCTTGGGGACAGCTCACTCCTTTATACCAAACCCCCACCTCTAAACACACCCATCAATTGACCTCTTCCCCTCTTCTTCCTGCCCAATGCAGACACAAACATCAGCACCGGTCTCGCGCTCCCCCTCCAAAGCTTCTCCACCTCAAGCCCAGCGCCAACGTCTGAGGTCCACGTCTCCGAGAGCTACCGTGGCATGGAAAAGATGGAGCGGAGCGGAGATGGCGGTTTGCGTTTGAGCTCCGGTTTGGCTGTACATTTCTCGGTGAGGCTCGGTGGCTCGGTATACATAGGTACATTGATTGCGGGCTCTAATTAGTAAGGATGTAGAAGTCCCGAATTACTAATTCAAGCTTCTCTGTATATACTCTAAACATCTTATATTTCCCCTATCATTTTATATTAATCTCATCTTTTTCATACAGCTTCATAACCAATATTTCGTACAGCTAATTGCGGGGTAATGTGTCTGGTGGCACGGCAGCTATCGATAAAACAGACGGGCATATCTCGGAGACTTCGGGAGTCTATCAAGGTCGCTATTCTCGGTATCTTTTCCGAAAGACTTCCATCCTTGAATCCACTCCCCGGCCCCGAAGGACCGAATCGAATCATAGATTTTGAGTAATCGGATTCTTTTACAAGGATTATCTAATCAGTTCAAAACAATCTCAAGTCAAGGCTCCGGTATCTTTTGGAGCTTCAACAGAGATCAGCTTACGGAGTAAAGCTCCATTTGCTTGGCGCTGATGTCTCGATTGCGGGGTAAATGCCCCTCCTTGGCTTGGCACCTCCATGCATAAATCTGTGCAACCATGAGGTTACTCCGTACCTCTTGTACGAAGTAATTTGGTTATTGAATCCTGTACGAGCGGGCACAGTAAATACGGAGCCTCGTGTGGTACAGGTAGAACACCGCATCCATCCTATGTATAATCAATCCACCAGCTTCAAGACCCACAACTTACAACTCACCACTAATTAAAAAAAGCAAACCCAGCTCTTCTCTTCTCCATCAAAATTGACACACCCAGTGACATTCCATTCCACCAAACCATATAATCTCGCTGCTATTATTAACAAAAACTCTATACCCGTACCTCGTATAAGTAAACCCAAAACCCAACTCAACAATCGCCAAGCCATACAACTACTCCTTTGGGAAAACAAGTCCGTCCGTTCGCTGGGACGCTAACAAACCACAGTACCAACCCCAGATTTCGGTATGTACCTCTGTATCTTATGGCATGCATGGACATGCTTCGGCTTAGCATCGGGATCTCTTCTGGTCCTGTGGCGGGCGCGGGGAAAGGAAAGGAGGAATAGATATATCACGTGAGACTAGCACATGATTTCCACCTCTCCACCTACATTCACAATAATATTCAATTGTTAAGCAGTTCGTGATATCGTTTTTCTAATCAGTATTTCAAACCCCTGAAGCTACGGAGGAAGCTTCCTTGAGATACGACACACACACACACACACACACACGTGACCTACTCCTTCCCCTCCCCTCTGCTCTACACGTCTCGTCCCAGTGGTCTCAAACTCAAAACGCCAGATCACATCGTATCGCATCGCATCGTACAGCATCGCATCGTACAGCATCGCATCGTACAGCAACGCAAAAACTCTTATAAATAGCTTACGAGTACAAGGCTAGAATATATATAAAAAAAGAAAAAATAGGATCGTGCATATAACATACCTACGCACATAGCAGCATATTTTTCCTCCTCTAAATATCTATAGTAGATATTCCTCGCATGTTTGATTCATAATAGTCCTCTTGGTTAAAACGTCATAGTTGTATGCCGGGGTATATGGTATTTTAAGAGTAAGTAATCGATTTCGAGTACTTGTTAGAAACGGATAAAGGGTATCTATCTGATCGATTAGTAGCATGGCATGTCATAGCATGTTATACCGGGAAAAGGTACTCTAGTATGTAGGTTCCATAGATTTGCATGCATATCTCTTATGAAAGCCTCACTTATCTCACTCAACAACGTATCCGCTGTATTCGGGAATACGGCACAGTACGGTACGGTAAAGCCGTATTCGTATTATAGATCTTATACATGTATACTATACATATACACTGTAGGCTGTAGCACAGAGCAAACCAGCACATTCATCATCCGACCTCATTTAGCTTTGATAAACCCATCCCGTCCCGTACCGTCCCGTCATCTCATTGAAACTCGATTCTCCCTATCCCATCACAAATAGAATAAAACTAGAGTTCGGACCAAACCCTCCGAACAAAGTCTAAAATAAAATATATCTATCTATACTTCAAGCCTCAACCTTAAACCAGATAAACTTTTTCTTATATTTTCTTATATTTTAGTTTGTTTTATTTTAGGTTTATTCCGCTGTTACTCCTTACCGAGCATCAGGTTTATTAAAGGGAAGGGAAGAGAAGGTTTGTTTTGTGTTTATTGTGGTGATGATAATGTTAAAGGAGGAGGAAGAGATGCTAGGTCGTGAAATGAAATGGTCGAGGCGTAGGTGTAAGTGTTTGTTCGGGAGCTTATAGTACTGTTCTGAGACGAAACGTTGTGGGGTATGCGTGTATGTTAGGGTGGAATGGACGAAACGGGGCGGAGCGTAGGTTCGAGGTCGAGAGGGTGGGGGTGGTCAAAGTCATCATTTGGAGGTTAGATTTGGGCGCAGTCGATGCGAGGAACTAGCTACCTGTGCGTTTTTGGTGGAACGAGAATGCGGGGCGGGTGAGAATGGAGAGGAGATGAGATGAGATGGCGGAATAGAGAAGAGCGTTGTGGCGTATAGGTTGGGTGGTAGGAGGTTATGAGTTATGAGAGGGTGTATTTAATGAACGAATGAATGACTAAATGAATGAATGATGATTTTTGATTCAAAGATTGTAGATATACACATCATGTCCATCGACAGAAACCATCTATCTTCCATCACATGCATCACTTCACCAACGCCACTCAAATATGCATCGCATCCAACTCTCCTACTATATACTCTGTAGCTCCCCCCTCCCATCCACAGCACAGCACAGCACAGCACGCACATATCAAACAAAACACCAGCCTGATCCTCTCGCATTCAAGCGAACGAATATAGGTAAGCAAAAAAAAAAAAGTGACCGTGGGTATCAATCCACCAAATCAAAGCCATCATTAGAATCGAACTCTCATCTCATTCAGCCATCTTATCGTGTACAATACAGACAATCCCCCAGAAACAAACCAAACACCGAAATCTAAAGACCCTCTATGCATCACTTTTTGTCCCTGGTCGCAACATTTTTCTTTCAAATGAGTGTGGAAGCGGATGCCATTTTATCGGTAAAGAAAAGTGGAATGAAACTTTTCAATGCAAAGGGGTTCATATCCAATCCTTGCCACCTTGAGCCGTCTTTTCTGGTTGAGATATCGGACTGCCTAGTGGATTTCCCCGCAAGGGGTTCTTGGGCATCGTAGCACTCTCCGGTGTTTGCGCTGTCTTTTTGTCGGGTGAGTAGACAGTGGGACTTAATTGCGTATTTGATTCGTTGAGGCGCGAGATGGGGATATTTGATTTTGGTGTAGGTGGTAATGTCTTATTGACATACGTGGGGCTTTTAGTAGGTGATGTTGTGCTGATGTTTAATGGGCTTGGTCGGAATGGTGACCGGGGTAAGGATGAGAAGTTGAAGCCTGTGACGTCGAGAACCTCAGGTGTTTGTGGTCGTGTTGCGGCGTTTGCATTATATGTTGTTGAGGGAAGTGGGAGATCTGGCATATCTTCTTCTGATGGTTCGGGGGCATGCGATAATCGTAGACCGATCTGCACGGTTGCTGAAGATGCCATTGATGAATCTCTTTTGTGATTTGCTCGGGATCCAGGTCCGAAAATTGGAGGTGGGGGTGTTAAATCGCTAATGTCGTATATGGAGGTTGGCTCTTGTCGTGTTCCTGGTACAGTAAGTTTGACTTCACTTCTCTCCGGAGGGAACAGAGAGTAGGAAGGTTTTCGTGCATGTGTCTGCGCTGCTGGTGTGACGGCATAGGCAGACTCAGGACCGGCGAGAGTCTTTGGCTCGATCGCACTTGATGCCAAAGTGTTGTTGTATCGAGCTGGTAATTCGAACGGCGGGCTTCGCACCGATTCCATGCTCATACCTCGCCCAACCTCCTTCTCGAATCCTACCAAACTTGACCGACTTTCTGACCGACTAGCAAGGTCCCTTGGTGGCGATCGAGGTCCATGCACTGGGTCCATCAAGTGATTGTTGAATACCAATTCGTTGGGCCCCCAAATTCGGATCTCATGCTTCTTGCGATCCTTTAAGTTTCTTGGACCAAATGAAGTCGTGGCTGTGTTCGCGCGAAGGAATAATTGCAAGAGGCCGCTTATCAATCCCGACAAATTGACAACCACTGTTGTCATCATGGACACTTTCAAATCCCCGTTTTCTGGGCCATTCCGCACGAGCGAAATGAACCACGGAATGATGAACCCCTTTAATCGGTTAGCAAGCGTAACGCCAAAGTAGTTTAAATTGACCCACCAAAGATATTGTCCCCAAGATAAGGTAGTATACCATTCGCGACGCAGCAATTCTTTGATGCTCATCAATCAGGTTGACCGTCGACAGTCTGAAGAATATTATAATAGCACTGATCATCATCAACGAAGCAGTCATTGATAACAATACCAGCCCATCCATCCCGAATCGCGTGATAAACCACATCAATGAAGCGAAGCAGGTATCCGGCTCCTTGTTCAGATTGGAAGGGATCCAAGTTCCCACTAACATCAATACGATGAGCACAATATATATCTTAACGTTATGTTTCCCCCTCGCCTGGAATGGTCGAGGCCGTAGAGATCGGACAGCACATTCGATTCCGAAAACGAGTTGGATATATGGCACAATGAATAGTGCTAAAACGTCAGCTCCACATCGATGAACCATCATGATGTACTTACCAGGCCACATGAACTGCGCGGTAACTGAGCATCCAGTTGTAAATAACGATGTGAGGCCCTGCCCCTGCACAGCAGCAAAGACAATTCCTTGAATAACGATTCCAATCGCTAAGATTAATGGAAAAGTCTCTGCTGGGTGTATCGTCCGTATACAAAATCTTCTGCTTGTTGTCAATATGATTTCCTCAAATAGTCCATGTACATACGATGCCTTGAATTTTGGATTACATCTCTTGTACGCAAAGTAACAGTCGTAAAGTATACTGCATGCCGTTGCAAAAGCCGCCAGTGTATTGAAAACCGCAAGAATGATCGTCGAGGTCCGAACCGACTTGCTTTCTGCAAAGACAAGTTCCTCAATCAAGATTCCCGTTGCATTAGATCTCGCGGACCCGGATGTCTGCGCCATTGTGAAATTCAACCCTCTCGTACCATTCTTCGACCGCTCCATGACCAATCTCGCAGACGACGCCATAATGCTTTTGGGCATGAATCCCTCCAGAGTCAGTACCAGTTGGTCGAGGCAACGTGCCGTAGCGTTTGCGTATGTGGTAAGGTTAAATCATGAAGACCGAGTTGTTTGTCTTCTCCAAGGAGTATCGTGTAAGAGAAAAGAGGCCTCGAGTGTGAGGAAAGAATGTATGGATTACAAAAGTATCCCAGACCGGTGGGAAGTATATGAAACAAAAACCTGAACCAGCAGTTGTAGTAAAAGAAACTCAACGAGTGGAAAGAGCGTGACGACAAACTGACAGCAAAAACCTGAAAGAATGTCGAGACACATCGATCTACACTGGTATGGGGATTGCATGAACTATAAGAAAAAAGACCATGCAACCATCCGAGCCACACCAAATGGTCCAGGCGCGGGTCAAGTCGAGTCCGGCATACTAGGACTGTCCTGGTCGAGATGGGTGGATGGAGCTGCACAGACTTGGAGGGGAAGGCCGTCACCACTGGTCGTAGGTTTCAAGCTTTTGGTGAAAGGCCTGGTACGGAAGAGAGGCTCACTGCTCTGAGCCACATTTGGAGACGACCGGGGGTGCCATGACGTTTGGTCCTCTAATCGAGGCCAATGAGCAAGGCTGTATGCAGGTATTCTAGCCCGACTTGGGTCATTTGCGTAGCCATGGTGTGCACTCGCCACTTGGGGGTGCTTGGAACGTTCTTGTCGCCGATGCATTCCACGACAATTCGAGTATGAAGGCATTGCTGAAGCAGAATCTAGGTTTCGTTGTGGTCGCAGATCATCGCTTAAACCCCTGTAAACGTGGACGACTATCTGGAGCACCAAAGCTCATGCAAGATGATAACTGGCGAGTAAGCAGCCGGTAGGAGAATAAAAAAGGCTTCCATGATCCTTACCAAGGTATACTCTGGGCAGTAATTAATATCTGAGGCCGCGATTCTGTAATGTGAATGGGCAAAGGCATGAAAGTTCTCCATAATCGAAATGCGGCCCGCATGGCACAAGCATGTCAGTGGTCTGACAGCAAACGATCTCCCAAAGAGCCACATTATCGCGCACTAATTGATCAATATCTAGACCTGTCCTGTAGCCTCAAAACTTTAAGCCTCATCTTAGATACAAATATCGATGAGCAGAGAAGCCAAGGCTGTCACGTAGGATTTTGCAGGCGCCGGAGACAATGTCCCAAAACTGCTGACAGCTGCAGGTACAGTACAACCCGATCGCGAGGGGAAGCGGTAATGAAACGAATGGAAGGCGATAATGTACGAAGCAGTTCGTCCAGTCAATCGGCACTTGTAAATGTTCAGGCCGTGTATGGTTCCCCACTGGGAAGCTTGTAGCCTGTTGGTACTACGAGTGGCGTCGCTTGAAGCACAGGCAGTCTCAAGTCATCAAGTGAAACTTCTCGACGACATCCACATGGCCGCCACAGAAAGCCAAGTTCTGCACCGCACTGGCGCAACCAGAAACAAAACTCGAGCGGTTGTTTGAATATATACAGTATGGATTCAACTCGCATGGTTTGAGCGTAGAGGTGGGACATGAATACGACTGTACGGAGCAGACTGATTGAAATGGTGTGTTGTTGAAGAAGCTGGATGGTGGAGAAAACGGAGAAAACGCCAAGACAAATCTTAGTGACCCTCGCTTACGCACGTGACCTCTGTACCTCCCTCCCCTCCCCCTCCTCTCTTCTCCCTCAAACGTCTTTGAATCAGCAAAGCAATCAGACAAGAGTCAAGAGTCGCATCCTTCTCCCAAAGGCGATTCTGAAATCTCATCACATCACACATATCCGTATGACAGGTTTGCGAATATCTCGGAGTTTTAAACCCATTCCTTTCATCTCATCCACCACGAGCGAGCCATTGAAGGACTGCCTGGCCATTGCTGTACAAAGACGCAGTTCAGATGAATGTAACTCTTGGCACTCGCTTCCAGCCAAAAAACCCTGTTAGCCATGCCAGGAGTTACAAGTATTTGTGCCTCGTACCTCTGTACCTGCCTGTCTAGGCTGCCAACACCTCCTCTGTTTCTACTACTCCGTCACTGAACATGTTCTCGCAAGGTGTCAGCCACATCCGTGAATTTATTTATGCAGGTCTGAGCCTGGGTATACAGTACTTCAGATAGCGTACGTAATGCAGCGGCTCGTCCCAACTTTCAACCTTTCTCGTGGTTACAGCGGCAGACTAGTCAACCTTCTTCAGCACTCAAAATAGCTTTCGGGTCCAGACTCTCTTACAATCTCAAGTTATCGTCCAAGAAGGCCAAAATGCTATACACAATTCATATCCACCACGATATCGACTTATCAGACAGATCCGTCTAATGTTCAGTCTCCCCGCCATTGCATAAATTTTACTACATACTTCCCCCCTATGCAAATATAACGCGGCGGACACCCATCTTAAGGTTATCCCGCTGTCAGTACTGTACCTGCAATATAACTTGCACTACTGTAAAGTCTCTACATGCCTGTCTCACATCTTCACTCTAAATTAAAGTTTGGCATTCTCGTCTCCGCGTTTTCAATCCCGCTATCCGGCTTCCGAAAAGACTCCTAAGCATGAAAGAGTTATATTACTTCTCTCCCAAGCCAATTTATTCTGCTCCCGTCTTGTCTCGTGGTCCGAACTCTTCATCTTCACCTCGTAGGGCTCGTCCCATCTCCGTGCGGGACTAAAGGTTTCCCCACGGGTGCGGGTGGGACCGTGCCGTGGGAGGAAAGTTCCGAGTCTCATGGTGCGTCGGCGTCGTCGGGAATGTTTTCTGGTTCACGTTCGAGGTTGAGTCTCATCTCAGGTGAAGAATGTCACTTTAATGTCACTGCGAGTTGGTGATGTCTAATGTGCCTAGGGACCTTCCTTTATTGATCGCACTGTGCCGAGACTTGTCTACCTGGGTATTTGGTAGGCATTCCTTTGAATGTTGCAATATTGGCGAATAATTTGATGAACACATGTGAAGCAGATGATACTTTACGCTTTGACTGTCACATTATTGGAAACCCCAGAGCTTGATCTCAGTTCGTGAAAGATACATTGAGGAGACTTAATTTGTTTTGGCAGAAGCAGAAAAAGTGCTTAGGTGATGACAGGACGTGAGTTATTAGGAAAAGCTACGTGAGTGGAATTTAGCTAATAGATACTACAGTGATATACAGTCTCGCCCAATCCGTTCAAGCCCGACACAAAGTGTGCAACTTGTCAATTGCCCCAAAGTGCTTGACTGAGTCACCACGTGACTACTCTCCTGTCAGCTCAGCAACTCTCCAAGAGGTTTGTGACTCCTCTGCAATCTGTCCCTTACTCGAAAAAATCACCATCCAAACTGTGTGTGTTCATCTGCAACCAAAGTGCCACTCAATTCCTTCGGATCGCCTTCAGTCGCAGCCCGGATGATAGGTTTAGCCCCATCCACAGCATCTTTCATGCCCTGCCCCCCATTCATACCAGTACGACAATAGCCCGGCGCCGCACCAATAACAGCAATACCCTCATCAGCCAGCAAAACAGAGTTGAGCGCCGTCAACATATTCACCGCCGCCTTACTGCTGCGATACTGATGCACACCAGCTTGGGCATTAGCAGCCGTTCCACGAGCCAACGCCATCGAGATGCGGCCTTGACCGGAAGAGACATTGACGATGCGGCGGTCGTGGTATTTCGATGCTCTGAGCAGCGGCAAGAAGGCATCGATTACATCAGCGACACCAAAGACATTCGTCTCGAAGACGGCCCGGAAGTTGTCCCGGATACCCAAGCCGGGCGCGCCAGTGGGGATACCAGCATTGTTGATCAGGATGTCGAGCGAGCCGTATTTCTCTTTCACCGTTTGTGCTGCATCCAGAATCGACGTGTCGTCGGAAACGTCGATGCTGACTGGGGATACCGCCGCTGCTTCGACGGGATATTGCGTATCGGAAAGCAATTGCCGGATTGCAGTGTCGGCCTTTGAGGTTGAGCGCGAGCCTAGCAGAACATGGAATTTGCCAGAGGAGGCCAGTTGCTGCGCTATGGAGAATCCAATGCCCTGGTTGGCTCCAGTGATGAGGACGAGTGCTTTGGAGGCGGCCATGGTCAAAGTCGAGGTTGGTAAGATTGTTTTGGATGTAGCTTGGGGACCAAATGAAGCTTGAAGAGCTTTGGATATGCTTTATATATAGAGAACTGGTTCCACGAGAGTCGACTATCTCGGAATCCGATCTACTCCACAACGCTAAAAGTATCGGATACGGAGTAGATGAGATTTAGGCGGCGCGGGACGGGATATGACGCTGCTGCGAGCTAAAATCAGACTGGAATGTGGAGTTAACACGGGGTTTTCCACTCAGACTATGATAACAAATGCGACAATACCAGGTCTCATAACAACAAATAAATATCTAGAGTTCGGAATAATTTGACGCGCCTAATGAGAAATTGACGCGGACCAAAGAAATGAAAGAAGCAGAAGCAAAAGCAAGCAACAAGTAAATATAAAGCTACAAAACCACAACTGGCTCACATCCTATACCGAACATTGCAGTATACAGAATCAATGTCGGCCTGACGTTGCGTTGTGCAAAGAAATTAAACTATGCTTAGGATTGGTACAAGTCTCAAAATCTCGGAATTAGTATATAAACTCCACCATGGCGCGAGCCCTTACTACGCACGTATATTAGTTCTATTTTGTTTTCTTTTCGCCTTCCTGACTTGTATCCAAACCTCCTTTTGTAATGCTGAACGTCGTGTGGCCCTCTTGACCAAGAGCCATAATCCCATCGCGAAACCTAAACGCATTGCCCATATCCTGGAACGAAACCCACAACGCATAGAGCGGTATAAATACCCATAGCATATTAAAGAATACCAGATACACCCACATAAACATAAAGTTGCTCCCATCAAGGTTCAAGTTCCCCGTCAGCCACTCCGGCGCAAATGTCATGAACCCTATACCACGGAAATTAGCAAACAACCTCTTCATCTGCCTGCCTACCTGAAGAACTTACCCCCATACAGCTCTCCCGTAGCCAATACAACCATCCAAAAACTAACCCTCCAATCCCTCTTCGCAATCCCATAGCATATCCACGCCGCCAGCGGCCCCGCCCCCAGCACCGTCAAAAGCTCCAAACTAACAACCGTGACATCAGCCTGCGCCCACCTCCGATCCGCCTGCGCATAGACCATCCACAGCCTCGTAGCCCAATTATCGCCATACGCAGCGCCGAACACGCGATCACTGCGCCCCAAAAAAGTTCGTTATGAGCGCGGGGTGCTGCGTCGCGGCGTCGAAGGGCGCGGACGTGAAGAAGCAGTTGTAGAGGAAGGACCCTTCGAAGATGGCGTGGATCAGGAAGTCGAACGCGTGCCAGATGAAGAGGATGCGGAAGCGCGGGGCGGTGGAGGGCGCGAGGGCATGCAGGGAGACGGCGTAGGAGGTTCCGAGGATGAGGAGGACGGCGAGGAGGGAGGTGATGGTTGTGGTGTCGAGGTGGTCCATGATTGAGCCGGTCGCTGCGGGTTTCGTGGTGGCTTCAGCGGCAGCAATTGGCATGCCGAGAAAGCCACTGATGAGGAGTAAAATAGACATTACAAAATACATGATCTTGGGGCTTGACTGTAAGCTGTGGTGATTATAATCGGACCATTGCTGATGTTTTCACAATGCGTTATTGATATCGCGGTGGCTGGTCTGAGCTTGTGTAAATTGCCTATACTTTTAGCGTTCACTACCCCGGATTTGCCCCTATAAAACTGGGCTACCCTTTACCGAGATACCCCTGAAAATAGGGGTTCAGTCCTGAAAAATTGGACACAACTCAGCAACAACCTGCCGTTTCGATGAATCTTGTAGCCCCAGGAGAGACAATATAGTCTACGGAGTATGTACATACATTAAGTAACGTATTAGATGACTTGTGTAGTCGTAGCAAATTAGGTATACATTGTTACGTCAGTTCTAATTGCCCAGCTAATGCCTCTTCCTCTATCACGTCGAACTTACAGGTAAACCCCTTCTTAAAGTTCTATTGCTACTTACCAGATGGCAGATACACATTTCTCTCCAAGACCAAGCCCGAAAGGAACGCGAGCATAAGAAGACACCACTCACGAGACACCGGAACAAACACCATATCATCTAAACCGCTACAACTCCCGTAATCCTCTTAAACT